>CM026175.1:6663329-6922454 GCA_014825975.1 Bombus haemorrhoidalis | reverse complement strand
GACTTTATTCGCGCGTCACAGTATGCGTTACACTGTGCGTATATACAGGCGAATGTATTTGTGTTAGTGTGTACGTGTGTGTGTAATTGCGCGCCTGTGGTAGCACCTCCTCCCACCGCCGCCTACCAACCTGACACGTAGCCGTTTCTCCTCTCTTCCTCACCCCAAACCGATCTTCTCTTCCCCTCTTCGACCCGCTAGTTTATTCGCGAGACGTTGCCGTACGTGTAAAACCGCGAAGAGCAACACGGAGTCACTTCCTCGAGTCACTTTCTCTTCCACTGATCGTTAATCACTCGTTCGCCGGTGTTCCGCTCGTTTCTTTTTTTCCCACGCAAGATCGATGGATCGCATCCCTTTGTTCCTTTTAATATTTACCACCGGATCGGATCGGATTATCGTTACACGATTTACGAACCATGGTCAGGCAAGTACTATTGCACGAAGATGCGCGGTGAATCGCACAACAGCGAAGAACGTTTGGAAGAATCGGTAGGAACAACACGGTGACATCCACTCGCGGAAATCGTCGGCCGCGAGCACGAGCAACGAGGTGAAAGTAGCCGAGAATCGCGAATGCGTATCGTGGCGAATGATGGACTGCGGATGGGCACTGTGCTCGCACTAAGGGTAGGAAAACGCCGGAGAAACCACAGGTCACACGAACGAGGGCCTTACTCGAACATTCGCGCACGCAGCCGGAGCGCGCGGAGCGATGTAGGGAAAGCGAAGCGGAGACGGAGAGTGCGAGCGAGAAACAGCGACGAAGAAGGAGAGAGAGAGAGACAGAGAGACAGAGAGAGAGAGAGAGAGAGAGAGAGAGAAAGAGAGAATGAAAAAGAGAGAGAGAGAGAAGAAGCATAGGCAGGGTGGAGAAAGAGAAAGAGGAGGAGAAGATGGAGACGGAGGCGAGTGAAGAAGGATAGAACGTGGAGTCACGCTCCGAGACTCACGGGGTGGTAGTGTTGCGCGTCGGATAGATAGACGACTACCGAAGGACAGACGAACGGCCCGAAGGGATGGTTGAAACGAGAGGGATGAAACAAGAACGAAGATAGAAGGGTGGCGAACGCGTTGGAGGGGAGCAGAGAGGATGGCTAAGCTGCAAGTTGCCAGAAGGGGTGTCGTTGTTGGAGGGGCAGGGGGCGGGGCGGAGCAAATGGCTTACCGTGGGGGATGGATGTCGCGATTTCTCATAGGGTGGAGGCGCGATCGATGACTCGTGGCAGAGTGTATCCGGCACGGGGGTAGCCGTAGGTGCGGGCCAATCGCGTGAGCCGCGTCGTCCTTAACTCGAAAGATACTCGCCCTCGACGATCCTGCGGATCGCGGAATGGGGGTGGTAGCGCTGCCTCAACGAACCTACCTACTCTGCCAGAGCCAACCAAAGGGGTGGGGATAACACACAACTCCGCTGGCTGGTGGCCGTGCCTCGCCGTGTTACTTATCCATTATAACACTCCAAGATCTTGATTTAAGCCTGCAGCCAGCGGTGAGCTTTTAACCAATTAGCCTTTATAGCCTACCCCCCTCGACACCCCGTTCACTCTACCACCCCGTGCTTCCCTCTGTCCTTCCCTGCTCGCCACCCTTCTCACCCCTCGGCTCGCGTTCCTCAGTCATCCCCCTCTCCAGCCGCCCATTTTAGCTTGCCTCGTCGACTACTCGCACGCTCTCGCTCTCTCTCTCTCTCTCTCTCTCTTCCTAACCGATGTGCCACACGATGGTAGTTCTCGTACACCTATATCTGCTATTCTATACCAACGTCCTCGCCGCAGTCGCGCGATGTACCCACCTAATCTACTGCTTCTCTCCCTTCCACCGCCATCCTCTAGTTACCTCTATCCGTTAGCTCCCTCTTTTTCTTCACCGTTCCGGCCCTCCTTTCTCGCTCTCTATAACCACATGCATTATGCGCGTCGGTGTATCAGAGCCGCGTATTCGCGCGTGCAAATACCCCGAGAGCACGTAGCCGGCCGCGCGGGGGTGAGTTTCTCGTTCCGAGTCAGGAACCCTCGTCGTCGTCCTCCCGTCTCTGTCCATGCCGTCGCTGTCGTCCTTCCGCTCTCTCGCTCTTTCGCGATACTCGCTCCGGCTTAAATAAGCGCCAGGCGACGGAAATTAAGAGTGGACCGCGCGATTCCATCGTGATACCGATATCGTGCTGTCGCTTTTTCTTCGCTCTTCCGTTGCCTTTGTCCACGCCATCCTTATCCTCGTCCCACAAGAGAGACGCGACCGAGATAGAAATTCCGAGCAAACCATTTTAACGAACAATTTTCCCCGATAAATAAACTTTTTCGTGTAATTTACGCGACAAAGGGAGCAAGTATCGCTTCGGATCTCATCTCGCACCTCTTTCTGCGGAAGAATCACCGAAGGCACGGCCGACTAACGAGTCCGGAGGGCTCCTTTAACGACCCTTTCATCCCCAAGTTAACAAAACGCGCGCGTTGCGTGGCATAATGGGCCGGTCCTCCCGCGGATCCAGCCGGAAGGGCACAAAAGCGATTCGAGCGTCCGCGTGAAAGCGCGGCCTGCCTCTCGAAAGTAGGAGAGAATGATTACACGGCCAGCGGCGTAGGCGAGCTTCACGGAAGGAAAGCGGTCCCCGGTAAAAAGGGTCAAACGCGTACGTTCTCGTCTCGCGAGCAACTCCGTCTAAAGCACGACAAAGCGAACCAACGACCGTTTGTGTGTCGTCGTTCACGTGTCTGCTACCCCAGCCGGGAGGTCCTCCGCCTACATAGGTAACGAGAAACCGTTGACCAACCTCCGCGGGAACGAACGAAAAGAAGCAGTGGAACGTCTCTCCGTTTCCCCGTACTATAAACTAGGTTATATCGAGAGGTACATTCGTTCTAATCGTATCAGCGTTTCGCGAATGCGACGCTTTACGTAGAAAATTGTCGACCAAATAGTTTCTTCGACACGTTATTTGCAAGCTTAATTTTCTCTAGCCAACGTTGATCGGATAGTTTTATCTATCGTCTATAGTCTTCCAACGCGTTCCTCGTTGCTAGAACGTTTTCTGCTGCGGTGCTAGAAATTCGATATAAAACATATTACGATGGACAATTAAAAAAATCGCGACTCCGTATAAGAATTACCAAATGATCTTCTAAATCATGTTCTAAATAATCTTCTAAAATCTGTAATCGTAACGATTTATCTCGATTCTTCTATCGACAGAAGAACCGATAATATATATATATATATATATATATAGATAATAAATGTATCGTGAAAAAGGTTAAAAAGTTAAGAGCCTCACGGATTTACGAATTTAGCGCGCCGATTTCCGAAATCGACCATGCCATTCTCCAAAAAACAGTCTGTCGCGTAACCGGCTAGGCCGGAACACGATGCGACGGAGCGGACCGCCTTGTGTTGTCCGTATTTTACTTTGTGCCCGGTGCGTAAGAGGATTATATACTCTCCGCACGGAGACGGGGATAGGTGTTCGTGAACGTAGGCGAAAAGAGAAAGAGACTCGCGGGAACGATCCGAGAGGGCGAGCGTTTGCCGAGAGACATAGAACGAGACAGCCATCCGGTGTACGAAAGACGCCGGAAGATAGAAGATAGAGAGGGGTGGTGGTTGAACAGGGAGGTAAGTGGTGAGTATGCTTCACTTTTCACGGGGGCGCCATTGTTCCCTATTATCCGGCGTGATTAGTCGATGATGCAGGTAAGCTACCACGGGGGGTCCCATTATACTGCCGGCAGAACTACTCAGTCATCCGCGAACTGCGTGAGTTTCGCCTGGAATATTGCGACCATCCTCCAGCAACGCGTCCTCTGTCCCTCCTCTTCTTTTCCTCGTATTCTACCTTCGTCTTTCAACCAGTTAGACGGATCGGTATTCTTTTTCGCAATGGTCCCTCAATGGCCACCTCGATGCTTCTTCCTCGTCTGTTACGGAGGCTGCCACCGAAATCGGTCGTCCCGCCGACCTGCTGTGAAATTTATACTCTTACCGTGAGCCGCAACAATGATCGTGGCCTCTGCCGGCCGTTTTTGCACGGCCGATTTGTATTATCGTGCCGAAGCCGCCCTTTATCCCCGGAACGCGAATCTGCTTTGCCGAGTAATTAGACCGTGCGCCGACCGTATCGTCGTTCTCTCTTTCTCTCTCTCTCTCTCTCTCTCTTTCTCTCGCTCTCGCTCTCTCTCGTTCGCTCTGGACAACGTGCACCTGGAAGATCTATCGGAAGGATCGATCGACGACCACGTTTAGCGGGCGACGAGATCGCGGCCGATCTCTGCCGTGGATACGGAAGAGGCTGGTTTTTAGCAGGCACGCTAATTGCGCTGGGAATTCGGTGCAATTGATGAAGCTCGTCTCTCAATTTATCGGAGATTATATTCCACTTATGAATACGTAAAGAGATGAATTTCGTAAATAGCTGCATAGGTATTATACGCGAGAACGAGTTGATTCGAGTTGTTACACCGCGATTGTTCCTTCCGGTTGGATGGCTGTTGTTTCAGTGGGAAACTTAATCGCGTGATCGAACACTCATAACACACGACACCCCCGCGCGTGCAACACAATGGCGGAACGAGACGGAAGAACGAGGCAAGGCGGCGCTTGACAGAGATCGATCAGAGTCGAACAACCGTGACATAATATCTTTAACGAGGGATACACGCAGCTGACAGGTAAAGAAGAAAAAAGAAAAGCGTCAGCCAGGTTGGGAGGGCGGGAAGGAGGGGGGGAGGAGGTGAGGGGCGGAGGTAGTAGAAAGATTTCAAGAGCAGCGGTTAGATAACAAGCGATTAACGGCCGGTCACACAGCTTGAAACCCGGTGGATGGGATAGGGGAGGGACATAATGGCGACGGAGGTAAACGAGGAGCTACCGAAGGTCGTGGAACAAGGCAACGAGAAGAAAAGCCACGGTTCGCCTGCCGGCTCTAATACCTTACATTAAATCCGGAGAGAGAGTAAGCGACTAATTACTTGACGCCGTTCACAGTAAACGCGAATTAAAAAGGAACCGGTGGCTCATTTTTGCGAGCAGGAGGAGAAGAGACGTTGCTTTTGTCTTGTTCGAGATGGAGCGGTGTTGGTGTCCCTCTACTGATTCCGCGCTACTTTCGCCGAGCTAATCTCCGTGCGAAGACCGATCGAAGCGGACGTCCAGATCCGCCGGAAAAAGGAACTAGCTCGGGGCTCGCCGGCCCGTGCTCGATCTCTCGTGAAAGAACCGACGCGGAGAGAGATGCTCCCGTCGTCCCGGCCAAACGACCGCTCGCTCGAGGAAAATTAAACGGCCGGACACTCGATCGATTCGTTTACCTAGGAATTATTCAAATAGGAGGATATTCTAACTTCTAATCTATCTAACTTCTAATATATAAGAAGGAGGAATTCAACTCTTGAGGAACGGTCGAACGATTTAATATTATAGAGGCTATATCGGTATTGAATATTAAATGTTCCTAGACGCCTGTTGCACGGCTATCCACGCTACCGCTCGATTTTCAACGTTTTCAACGTGTTTGCGTTCGATATGCAAATCGAAGGCTGCGATATTTCATAAAATTATGGAATATAGGGAAAAGAAACAATTTATAGAAAAATATCGAGCGAATTCTTGGAATTCTCTTTCGCGAACACGACTTACGTTAGAAACGTTTAGGATTTTCATAGCGAATACTTGTACCGATTTATCGATTAAATCGTTAATATCATCTCGTGACTTCTATGAACGAGAATCGTGTACAACGAAGTATATTTCCAAGAGGAATGGTGAAAAATCGCGATCTTTCTGAATGACCTAAACATGCACCCTTCATTAGCCGTAATCTAGCATCGGTGATTACGTTATCATCTGACAAAATCATCGCCGACCACATCATCGCAGGGCGAAGGATGACTAACTAACGTAAGAGATAATTTTTAATTCGGCGGCCAGACTAAATTAAAATTGCGAGGACGATACAGCGAGAGGGGTGACGAAATGTTGTGGTCAATAATGGCGTTTTCACGTTTTGACCGTCGACGCGGGGGATGCGATCTAAATTTTCGGGACGAACACCGGGGGTAGTGTTAATGGACGAGGGCTAGCGTATTCCCTAAGGACAATCGTGCCGGTCAAATTAGGTAACTTTCGTAAATAGCCCGGGTGTATGGTTTTCTGGTAGGGACGGCACGCCAAGAATTAAAGATTGCCCATCCGTGCCAACTTTCTTTTTCTTTTCCCGAGGTGTTTCCGTGTAACTCCCAATAATTGGAGTAATTACGGTATTCTCGATACCTGAGACACCTAAGAAACGTAAGAAAAGGACTAGGCGTATGTTATCGCTCGATAACACTCGCATGCTTAAGTCGATTTGCGGTAATCGCGTGCGTCGCATATTTCTATAACACTGCATGATTTTTCCGATTGCATATTTAAATTCGATCAAAGTGTAGAAATTAACGACGAATTAATAATTCGAAGCAGCATCTGATATCTTTTTATGGACGCGTCAGTCTGTAAATTCGATTCATCCATTAGCGAACCTAGAAAAATTATATTTCACTAGAAATGTTGGTATATCTCGCAAGAATGTTGGTGTTGTTTATATAAATCTCACTTACAACATTGGTGATTAGACGTACAGCTGAATAATTCGTTATAAAGCACGCGAACACGAGCTTTTATATTCGGCTTGATTACCAGCCGAGCAAAAATTATGGAATAAATGAGCGATCAGATGAAAAAGAGGCATCGTTATTTCGTCGGGGAGGGGGGGGGGGGGGAGAGAGAGAAGGGGGGGACAATGCAAATGGACTTGTTTGCCGGCCGGTGCATTATGATTATTTTAATAAAGGAACATTCACCGCGTGTTCGATGAAAAAAGGGAATTTAACGAAAAATTCACGGACGAGCGCGATTATGATGGTACAATTACGTAAACAATACCTGTGCGCGAAAATAAGGCTGCGGCTCGTTACGATGGCTGCATAAATGTAATATTAATACAAAGGGAACAAAAATTGCCGGACATTTTACGGACGGGGATATCATTTTGTGCGAAAGCGAGTCGATCCATCAAAATGTTCCGATACCCGATTTCATTTAAAACAGCAAACGCACCCCGTCCCCACGCCTGTTCTCCTTATTACAGAATCATAAATGAACAACAATTATTCGCGATCTCGTGGCGAATATATCTCGCGATTAATTAAAAAAGTTTCCTGCCTGTGCGCGGGGAAGAGTCTCTGTTCTTGCAGCGCTAGTCAAGCGAAATAAAGAAAACGGAAAAAAAGAAAAAAAAGAAAAAAGAAAAAGGAGAAAAAAAAACAGGAGAGAAAATGGAGGAAGGGGATAGGAGAAAAAAGCGGAAGAAACGAATACATATCACGGCGTTGGTTTTTCGAAAAACTCAATCTTCGATATTCGTTTCACGAGAAGGGGAAACATTACGCTGTATCCATAATAGAACGCGTGCATTTCACAAAACCAATAAAAACGTGGCGAATAAAAGCAACCGAAGGTTCTCGCGGTATTTCGAATCGTATCTGATTCGAACGCGAAACTTCCTTTTAACTCTTTGTGTCTGTACGTTACCGTTCCCTATTCAATACCAGATTATTATTTGAATAAATTCGTAGGAAGAACGATTCATAACATGCTCCGCAGTTCTCATTAAATTTGTATAGAACGCGATAACAATGCTTTTAATGGCAGATAAGGCGCGTTTAGATAATGATAGGAAGAAACGATATTATATGTAAAAAGGGGCCGATATCACGTGAAAAATTATTCCCATCGATCTAACTTCCGTCGAAACCGCGACGACTGTGAAGTTCCTGCACATTCCCGTTGCCTTTTTCCGCGTACATTTTCCAGATGTATTTCGGACGGTTCCTCAACAGGATCGGAAGGAAGCCGGAAAAATTCGTCGGACCGAGCGTTTGCCCATCCGAGTCCACGAAAAGTCGTAGTTTCGACCCTCGAGACTTAAGGCTTACACGCACACCCTTGTTAAAATGCGTGTCCGGCATGTACAAACTGTGCAACAAATTTTTGCCAAACGGATTCGCGAATTTGATACAATTCACGTGGAAATTTTTCGGACCGTTGAAATCAAGTCCAGATCGGACGATTGTGATGATTAAATTGCGTGTTTAACGGAAATACGTTTAATCACGTGTCGGAAGAGGACTTTGGCCCTTGGCATACCTTATCGATCGGATCTGCATGTAATGCGGCGTGAAAAACTAGCGGAGTTCTAAGAGGCCTCAGGGGAACATTAAAGTTAATTGATCTCCTAATTTGAGAAATTTCCACCAGTTCATAAACTCTCAACAGTCGCGTCGACTTCAACGCAACTTTCCGCGTAACCAACTATACGATCGTCTTACGATCTTTATCCAATTTCCTGTTATCGTAAACGTCGATTGGCATAGTATGAAATGTATCCCTGAACATCGTACATCGTGCAAAAATTTCGACTACTGTTAGAAGACTTGTCCCTTCGAACCTAACGCGAATCGGGTTATAGTAATTCATTTAAATTGATACTTGATACGATGCAGCAAGAGTATGCTACATATGTACGATTTGATCAAAGTGCAATTCGAAATGCACGATGTCTGCAGAAATCTATAGAAATGCGTAGAACACGGCAGAATTGACAACGATGATTCACCGGTATCACGAAAAATCGACCGATGGATTTCAGAATTTCAACGAGCAAAAATCGCTTTCGTTACGAATTTCTTAACAAAATTTCTTAACAGTCAGTCCGTACTGGAGTGACGATTCATCGACGGCGATAACCCGCGCGACAACTCCCCCAAGTATCGTTTCAATTTCGGCCGAGCGCGTTTCGTGGCCGTCTCGCTTTATCCGGCGTTGCGCGGCGGCGGTGGCGGCGGCGGTGGCGGCGGCGGCGGCTCAAGCGATGGCGTCCGTTCCCCATTAATCCCGCGAACCGTTCAGAAAACTTTTGAACGCGGCACGCGCGCGTGTGTGCGCGTTCTGCAAAAGCGAAAAGAAGACGGTCCGCGGGTTGGGATTTGCGTTTCGGGCCGTTTCTGGCAAACCGAGCGCGCGGGAGCGACGAGAGGCAGGCACAAGGAGGACAAGGGAGAGGGGCGAGACGCGGAGAGACAGACTTTCTTTGCGAAACGCTGAAATGGGAGTCTTGCGCGCGCTCGCGATGATTACGCGCGCGAAAGAAAGAAAGAGTCGGAACAAAGAGAAAGAAGGGAAGGAAGGAAGGCGGAGACGGTACGAGAGGAGCGAAAAAGATAGTACACTACGACCTGGGTCTCCGTGATATTGCCGCCCGGCTAAATGAAACCGCACGTGAAAAAACGCCGGGAGAAAGGTGCAAGAGCGCTCCGTCGACGCTCCGGCGAATCGTCATCCCGACGCCTACTCGTTCGATTTTCTCTGCCGCCCACCTCTATCTCGTCCCATCCCAGCAGCCGCCTGCCACCCTCTCGATTCGGAAAATTCCAACCTCGCGCTGGAACGCGTCGCGAATGTTAAATCGAGCTCGACTCGCAGCCGGGCATCGACTTCTGTCATCGATCGCCGGATTAATCAACGCTCTTCAGATCGTTCTCGGATTGATTGGCTTACCGGGCCGCAAGTGGTTGAATTGGCAAAGGTTTGGCTTGGTTTTAGAACGAGTTTCGTATCGGTCTTTTGAGTATTCCTCGGGCAAGATGCGAATATTCTGCGCAGAATGCGAGAACGTTGGGCCATTTTATAAGAACGTGGTTTCAAAGGCTATGGAAAGTTTCATCGTGCGAATTTTCCTTCGATATTATCATCGGCGTTGTATCGTATTCTCTATTGCCCGAGAGGGACTATCGATTTCTTTGATGACAAAATGTCTCTTATAGCGTTTTACGTGCTCGATTATTTTCTCGACTAATCGATAAGAAACATGATTATTATCGAGATAATCGTTTGAGAAGATAATCTTGGGCGCGTAGGAACGACCGTATACACGTTTCATGATCTCGTTCGTTTCGGGACGGTGTAACAGGTTCTGGATGGTGAAACGTTTACGTTACTATCTAATGGGATAAATAAAATGGTAATTAATGGGGGATGAATAGATCGATTGTGCATCGAGGCACTCTGGCATGAAAAGAATGTCTGATGAAGTTAGAAGCGTCTCCCTTCCGGTGTCCCTCGGCGTAATACCCTTTCGAGTTCCCTCGATGGTATCTCCGAAAGGGGTGGTTTATGACTGTATTATTTGGCGCACGGTTCAGTTCGTACGAATGTTATCTCGGCTTCTTGTTGTGAGAAGTAAGTCGACTTTCGTTCTTCGTCCCAGAGATAATCTCGAAACCTGACGACCTTACACCGACGATAAGAAAACCATGTGCGTAGCTTCGTCATAAAAAGTTTGCCAAGCAAAGAAAAAGTAAAAGGAAGACGAAAGAGGGCAGGAAACGTAAGACGCGAAGAGGCGAATACAAATGGAAAACAAAATGCGTCTCGATATCGGGCATTTTTATACGGTCGCGGCGTACAAAAAGACTCGCGATCAAATTTTCCTTCTTCTCCCAGGGACAGAGTGGAGCCGGCGTCGGGTTGCTGCGCGAGATAAAGACACTCGTGGAAAGCCAGAGCCCTGGCCGGCAAACAGGCCGCACCATTCTCTGGCCGTCCGAGCGCGGTTGACCGTTGCCAAAGGATCGTTCATCGCGGAAACGAAAACGCGAATCGTTGAACGCGCGCTAGTAAAAAACGAGCCGCGCACACGCTCCTCCACACAACCGAGTAACGAGAAGAACGAGAGAGGGTGAAAGAGATGGTTTAGGAGGGGTATGAAGAGACACACGAACGGAGAGATGAGGCGCGACAGAGAAACGAAAAGAGATCGAGAGAAGGGGAGTGAGTCGTTGGTTGGTACGAGGGGGGTGGGTGGTTGGTAGCGTTGGTGCGAGCGAGGGAGGGCCGGAGGGTGTGTGAGAGGCGGGGGTCGGGGCGGGCGGGTGGCGCGATCGATCGGATGGCTCTGGTTGCCTCCGGTTCAAAGAAAAGCCGGCGCGCGGAATCGGGTGCGGTAGGTAAAGCGTGTATACGCGCGACATCCGGCTAATCAGAAAATGTAGGAGCGCGGCAGACTAATAGAGAGTGAAAAGGCATCGAATAAACAAACAGCGTGCGGCGAGGATCGGGAAGCACGGGCAGAGAAACGGGAAGACAAGATGAGAAGGAGAGAATGGTGGGTGTGGGACGAGAGGGATGATTCGTCGTGCGGAGAAAACGAAGGGAGGAAAGGACGAATTCCTGGCGGAGAAGCAGCTGGTAAGATTCGAGGGTACGAGCGGGAAGAATCGCGCGAGGGAAACGGGACGGGAAGAAAATCGGGAAGGACGGAAAGGGAGAAGAGAAGGACGACGAAAGAAGACGTGGCGCGGGAGAGGAGGGGCGGCGGGGGGGGGAGGCGAGGCGAAGAAGAAGGAAGAGACGGTGCAGGCGAAAATTACTGGAAGAGCGAAGAAAGACGATAGACGAGGCGAGGATGCTCGAGGAGAAACGAAGCGAAGCGAGAGAGACGAGGGCGAGATAGGGCTATTAGGGTTGGGTATAGGCGCCGCCCCGGCTATTAGAGGGTTGTTTCACCCCTACCTTCCTCGACGGTGAAACGCCGCGGTACACGCAGACAGCCGACGTATATATTACACATACGAACGGAGCACGCGTGTCCGCCTGTATACACAGCTACGTGTACTCGCCTCGTCGTTGTCCTCCTCCCTCTCCTTTCGCCGTTGTTTGTTCCTCCCTGTCGGTTTCCTCGACGTGTGATCACACGCACACACGTTAGGCCGCCACCACGTGCCTAGGCACACACGGTCGCGTTATATCGTGTGCACACGTTTGCACGCGGGCGGGGGCGTTTTGTACACGTACACGCGTGGTCGAGTCAGGTTTCCACGGCAACCGGCCGCTGCTTGCGGGAGAGATGCCTTTAATAAGTATCTTTCGTAGAGCGGAGATGGACCAGCCGGCTTTCCCTGTATAAGTGCGCTCACCGCTGCGAGCGTGTGCGCGATCACTCGCGATGCTGAACGTATACGTAAGCGCGCGCGTGTATGGACCAAGTCGTCCGACCGCCGCCGTGCCACTATAACGCACCACCTTTCGACGGTGAAGGGTGGTTGGTGCGTTAAACCATCTCTCCTCTCGCTGACTGGACTGGCTCCGCCACCGTTGATCCTCTCCGCGTCTCTCTTTTTCTACCATTTACCACGCTCCGCCGCTAATAGAAGGTGGTGAAGTCACTGCTGCGGTTCTTCGTGTGTGCGTTTTCTACCGCTGTCGGAGCACGAGGCGAGTCTCCGCAAGGGGCAGCACGGCTACGCGGGGGTGCAGAGGAGGTGGCAGCGGGGTGCAGGACGTTGAAGTTGGGTTGAAGAGAGAAGAAGAGCGGGGGTGGGGTAGGAGGAGGAGGAGGGGGAGGAGGAGGAAGGGGAGGAGAAGGAGGAAAAGCAAGGCCCGTAACGCGGTTCGTGTGTGCGTATACACACGTGCAGATTTCGAGGGTCGGAGAGTGGAATGCGCGGGGATGGTGATACATCGGTATGCATTTCAGCGGCGGAGCCACCGCTGGAAAAGAGGGAAAGAGGACGCGGGAAAAAGGGCGGAGAAGCGAGCACGAGGAAAGTAGGGGAACCGACACACACATAAGAGGTAAAGGGGGTGAGAAGAGCGAGACGGGGGCAGGGACGGCTGGCAGAAATGGGTGGTCAGGGGGTGGAGAAGAGGCGAACGACGCCGGCGACAGCTCGTCTAAATGCTAATAGCTTTATCGACTGGATCTCAAAGTCCCCGAGTTTCGATTCTTGCTCCACCTTCTCTCGCGCGTAGCACAATCCGCATTCCCATCTGCGCCACGTTTCCACGCTCTTTACGCCAGAGCCGACGGTGTAAGGGAAGAAAGGAAACGACGCACAGAACCTTTCCTTTTTCTTCTCTCGGTCTCTTTCTTCCTCTTTTTACCATCGTTGCTTCCCTTTTTTCCACTCACCGTTCCTTGCTCGTTTTCCACCCTTTGCTCTTTTCCTCCTTTTGTTCAGTCGGCGTTACCAGTGATATCCGCGATTTTTTGGATGAACATGGTCCACCTCCTCCTCCTCCTTCTCGTTGGCCGTTTGTTCTCCCGTACGCCTTCCGGGTCACCACCCTACATCATCTCTCTGTTTCTCTTCCCTTTCTTTAAACTTCGTTCCTACCAAACTCTTTGGTCCGGATAAACGCTTTCGTCCGTTTTCCTTGTCGTTGAATCGAAAGGGAGGAAAAAGGAAGAAAGGCAAAAAGAACGACGCGGAGAGGAAAGAAAGAAAAAAGAAAAAAAAAAAAAATATCGACCGGAAGCATGCGGTATCCGCGCGATGCTGCAACGTTGCAACGCAATCGCGATAAGTGCATCCGAGACGGCTATTAGGAAGCAGGCCTATTAAGGGTGCACCGGAGAGGCCAGATAGAGGGAGGGAACACTTTGGAATTTTTTTCGCTTTGACTTGTCGTCTCGCGTCGACAAGCGGGCAAAAGTCGGGGCCACGCGGCTTTTCTGCCTTAAACTCGCGGCCCCGATAACTAGTTAGCCTGATATCGGATCGGTGCAAGGTTTCTCTAGCTACTATCAGAGAGATTGGCTGGCGCATTGTGACCGGGCCGCTGCATCCAGTGGAACGTTAATATTCGTAGCCAGGGTACACGTTCTGATCGCAATGGCAAGTAATACCGATGCGGAACGCGGGCTACAATGGAGCAACCAATCCTTTTGATAGATTCTGATCAAAGACTCGTTGCTGCTGCTCAAAGTATTCCTCCCCTTTGCGGCAGCCCCACCCGCGCTCCCGATAACATAACACATCGAGCGTATTCCTCGTTGGAAAAGAGGAGAGTGGCGTAATGCGATTCGCGAACCCGCGAGCTTCCATGCCGAAAACCCGCCACAACGGACCATGCTTTTCTCTTCGACTCGCGGTCTCCGACAGAATACAATGTACGTTTCTGCTTTGGAATGATATTTATTCCGAGGGAACGTTCTCGCCAGATATCGTCTCGATAAATCTCGAATATTTAATCTCGAAGATTAGTTTGTTCGGGATACTTTAAAGGATGGGAAATACCGTAAGGTAACGCTGTAAGGTGATGCCGTAAGGTAATACAGCAAGGTAATTTGCTTAATGTTGCGT
Organism: Bombus haemorrhoidalis; assembly: GCA_014825975.1. NCBI lineage: Eukaryota > Metazoa > Arthropoda > Insecta > Hymenoptera > Apidae > Bombus > Bombus haemorrhoidalis. The sequence goes on along the minus strand of CM026175.1, from coordinate 6,908,280 downwards.
TTTCTTACGGGAAGATTCGAAGATAAAGAGGAAAATTAGGGGAAATCGAGGGAAGATTGTGTTCGTTTTTGAGCAAATCGACGACCCCTAATTCGAGGTAATTCTAGATTGTCAGGGGCGGAATTATCGAGCTAATTTTCCAAGTAAGAAGGCAGCAGTAAATACTTTATCTTGGGTATCCGTGCTCGGGTATACAGAAAATCAATGATGAATAATCGCAAAGAGTTTTAACAAGGTTTAGACAATCGCGAGGTAACGGAGCGGAAGATTCTTGGATATTCTGTCGGAGGAGCTTTAATCTCAAATATTAACGTGTTTCCTTTGAAAACAGAATTTGATGACTAATGTATTGTATCTATTCCACAAACTCTGCACATCGCTCAGCGCCGTTCGTCCTTTGTACTGCGATGCCTTTCCAAAGCAAAGAACCATATTGGCTTACCATAACCGAGAGACCAGCAGCCACGGACACAAAATCTGTACCAAACCTTTGGATACTTTGTAAATTCGAATCGGAAATCAAATTTCAGCTCCCTCCCATCCGTCCCCTACGCTTTTAAAAGAAACAAAAAGGAAACGATCATCGTCTCTCCCCGACGTAGAGGCAAACAAATCACGACCATCTCCAATTAACGCGACTCACGAGATAACAGTCCGGTGGGCAGATATTCCAGTAGAAATTCCCTTCGTCGAATTAGCGAAGTTGTTACCGATCGCGTGGCTCACCGGCCCGCTCTCGTCGGGTTGAAATGGTCGCGTGGCCACGAGGGTACTTCTAATTACCGATAATAGCGGTAAAGAGAACGGGCCGAAGTGCCACGGGGAGAGGGGGGCGGGAGCTGGTGGTGGAGACGATGGTGGTGGTAAAAGCGGTAGAACGAGGAACGAGACGGAGAAGGATAAAGGGGATCGCGATTCGCAAGCAGGAGGAAGAGAGTGCTATTGGACGGGGGTGGTGTTTCGATGGGCCCCATCGAAGAACCCTTCGGTTATTCGAAACAACAAAGACCCGCCGGCACCCTCTCTACCGTATCCGCTTCCCCGGCAATCATTTACTCTTGCTGGAGGCCATCGCTCGTCACAATGGCCAAGTTATCCATCCACTCCGGCTACTTGCCCGGGAAACGACCATCGCCCGGGGCTGGCACTCGTCTTCTCCATCGCCTCCTCTAGCTCGCTTTCCGCACGCCACCCGACAGAGGAAAACAAACACAACGCCTACACCCCTCTCGATCTGTACACCTATCCGCCTCGCGGCTTATGCACAACACCGACGTATACCTTCTGCGAGAGTTACTTTGCGCCGCGAGATTGTTCCGAGCCACTCGCTAAACGTTCCCGATCCTCCGTCGCGCTTTCCAACGATCGCCCGCTGTGTCGTTCTCCGTTCTCCGTTCTCCGTTCTTCAAGCCGTTCCCATTCAGCCTGCTTGCCAGTTCGTGCGAGCGTCTCTTCTACACGGGTGTTCCACGTTTCGTTACGAGTCGGTCCGAGATTTTAGAACGGATATCTTGATCGATGAAACAAGCATCGATAATTGCGTCGACGTTGCTACTACTAGTGCGCTGTATTCTGCGAGGCGTGTATATTCGAGGTCAACGTGTATGGTCATGAAAGGAGTCACAAGGTAAATCATAAAGTTAAACAATTTCGATCGCAAACTGTTTTTCACGGAATAGTTTCACGATGGAAACTCGTAAGATTTCGAAACTAACTGTACGGTATCTGCCGCTAATAAATTTAGAAAGTAGGAGAAACAAAGGCTTCGTCTCGTTCTGCGCGTCTCAATTAACCCCCTAGCTTGCTTGCTTGCTTGGAACAGCTTTCATAAGTAATTTGCTTATCTACGAAGATATACGCTGTTACCTCGTAAGCGTTATATTCACAGTGTTTCGCTTCTAAAACTTTTCCACCCTTCGATGAAATTACTGGCTGGCACGGGGAGTAAATTTTTGCCGCGCAGCTATCGCATTATGAAGCTATCAAGATTTCAAAGTGGCAAGCTACGATCCAAGCGTTCCACTAAATCTCCCGTGTTCTCAGCCAAAAGAACTATCGCGAAAATTATAATATAAACGGGAAAACGGGCATGTTTTTTTCTAAGGCAGTTCGAGGAACAATGGGCGGCGCGTCGGGCGCGCGCGGGGGATGAAAAATGAAACGTCGCCGCGTCGCAACGCGAACTGATTACTCCGCGGTCGACCGGTCGCAACATTTTTATGCGCATTTGCGTGGATTATTTATTCAGTCGGTGGATGTGTTCGTTAAACGCGGAACAGGGAGTGTGGCAGGTTCGCGAAACCTGATGCCGACGTCGGCGTTGTCGGTTCGCGATAACTGTTTGCGTGCTTAAACACAACGCGGCCGGTTTTCCTTCTATTCTGTTCGATGTTAGAAACCTTACACGCTCCCAAAGCTTCTTGGAACAGACTAATTACACCTCGCGATTGTCCTTCGAAACAAACGGACATTGATCCTAATTACTCTGACGGATCTTCAATCGTCTCTGGCCGCTTTTCAATGGGAAACAAAGTGTACAGAGTCGAAGCATAGTGCTACTACAAATAGCGGAGTTTGATTCTGTTTGTAAAAAACTTGCTTCTGTTCGTCGGTTATATTCGATTTGTCGAGTGACGAAGTTGCACTATTTCTCTCCTGGAAATGCCTCGTCCGTAGAATCACGTTTGCTCTAATAACGTCGAGATGTATTTCGTTTAACGCGTTATGATCGATGGAACTAAAAACTAAACTAAAAGCTAAATACTAAAGTAAGGAAGCCAATGAACATATTTCGTCCGGTGCTGTCGCCAAAATCTACAACCATCGTCGTACTTCCAATCCTCCAAATAACTATCCATCCGAACTATCTAAACGATTCTCTTTCGCCCATTTAACCCCGCGAAGACATTCTTAATTTGCGGGATCCGGGAAAATCGGTCTGTCGGGAATATTGCTTAAAAATTCAACATCGACCACCGCGGCAATTTCATCCTCCTATCGAATCGGGTATCCTTAACAAGCAAATGGAAACAAGGAAAAAGAAACATCTAGCAAGGAAGAGAGCAGATGCACGGATGGGCAGAGGGGATAAAAACGTTCTGTGCATTCAGAGATACGTTTTAGCCAAACTATTTCCTCTTTGGTAAAGGCAGACTCTCTCTCTCTCTCTCTCTCTCTTTACCTTTTCACTCCTTTTGCACGAGAGATGCACTTATTAGACGGTGGTTGTATAAAGCTTGAAACGCAGTTTACAGTCGCAGTTTACAAGAGGGAAAGAAGGAGAGGCGGAGAAAGAGAGAGAGAGAGAGAGAGAGAGAGAGAGTGTGAGTGTGTGTGTATGCGTGTGCGTGTGTGGGTGTGCGAGAGAGAGAGAGAGAGAGAAGGAAGAGATTGGAGGCCAGTTTAGTTGGCAACAAGAACAGCCGAAACCACACGTACTTACACACCGCTTCGATGTGGGCGATATGTAGTGTGGCGCGGAGTGAGCGGTTAGCTTCAGCGTGAAACTGACCTCTCTCTGTGCAACGGCCAGGCTGTTGCAGCGGTAAACTGCACTTTAGTACTATGGGCCAGCTTAAGCGATATTGAAGCGAAACCCTTTATACACTTAAAATATTTAGCGTCATTATGAGGCGATCGTTCACGCACCGACGCCGTCGACGGCTCCGATAATACCCGTCCGGAATCGCCAGCCGATTTTACGGACCAGCTTTTCCGCGCGGATCGATCTTCGCCACGATTGAACCCGCCGCGCTATAACTCCATGCGTGATTCCATTTTGAAAAATGTACCGACGTGTTTATCTCCATCAACGAGCGATATTCGCGTTGCGTTAATCTAAATACAGGTTATAGACCGTTTACACGAGCGAAGTAACAATCGGAACGATATTGGGATTGATTTTTACTCGAGTTACGATTGGACGAAGCAAAGGGAACCGGTGTGCAGATATTGCGGCTGAAAGAGGGGTATGGTGAAATTGTGCAATCGGCTAGGCGTTCGATTTACATGTTTACTTATACCGGCTCGTGAAAGTATTTCACTTTCGCAATAGTAATAAGTTGGATGGGATAACTCGAACGTGGTTTTGCAAATAGATTCTAGGGACGACGAGTTATCCGATTGTTCCGTTCGACGAAAATCGTAAGACAGACAAGCGTATAGCGTACAACCTGTAACTCGTCGATTTACTAAACTATCGTGCAAGAAGTACAAAAATTCTGATACAAGGAGAGACACAAGGATTGATTTTTAGTCGCGTTACCGATAACACAAGAGACACGGGCAAGAGACGAGCGAACGCGGGGTCAGTTCAGCGTAAAGTATACGAATCGAAACGTCCATCGTCCAACTGAACCAACTATTTCGGACACGTGTTGAACCTGGACCAGCAGGTTCGAAGCTTCGAGTGATCATCGATGGAAAATGCGGCGGTCCGCGTAATACGGCGGTAGAATATCCAAAGGATAGCCACGGGTGTGCCATTAAAAGGACGAAAAGAAGTCCCAGAAGGGATATTGTACCGGGCTTTACGCCGACCTACGGATAGATGGATGGATGATGTCGCACCTACGACACCCACGGACCCTGGTGTTCCCTGGTTTTGCTTCGATGAGCCCACATGTCGCCGGCGAGGAAAGGAAACGAGTCCTGGTGGTAGTCGCGCCCCAAATGGACCATACTGGAAATGTATAGAGCCGCTCTAATAGGAAGCAACCGAGCGCCAAGTGGTTTACCCGGCGGGGTGCACGCGGAGAGAGGGCGCGGCCCGCCTATCTGTCGGCATTTATCATCGATTAAATTGTAAACGCCGCTATCCCGTGTCCATCGGGGCCACTATCTGCGTCTATGGAACGCGTCGCTGAACCCGGAATGGACTTTCGAGTAAATGGTGCGCGAGGCGCAAACAGACAGAGAGAGAGAGAGAGAGAGAGAGAGAGAGAGAGAGATTGCCCGCTTGTAAATCGGCCGCGAAATCGTTCACGTTAATGCATCGCGAATTTTCCTGCGGTTCCCCGCCGTTCTTTGCCGATCTCGTCCCTGATTTCAATCGGGACTGCAACATTTCATCGGGCTCCTCGCCTGAAAGACGAGAATTTATCCTAGCAAGCATTTGGGAGATTCGAGATTCGACAAGCTGAAGCTACAAGGAGCAAAAGTTTTTTTTTATCATTTTTGTAGAGCTAATCGAGGGCTGAAAGGATTGCCGTGAAATTTTTTCCCATAGATGCTTTCTTCTAACAGATCTTTTTCTCTTGAATGACAAATAAATGGATAAATGGATAAATAAATTGTTGAACGGGTCATCACTTCTAAGGAAACTCTGCGTCCGATCTTTTAGTTCTGTCAAGCACCGAAGCCATCGACAGCGTATAGACGAAATATCGGGTCGAAGGCAAACCATAAACTGTAGACAGACGACGTAGATGGCTTCAGAGTTTTCGGTCATAGGGTAACACTGCTAGCGTGCGGATGTGGACCAGCCCGATCGTATCGCGACTCGTATTTACACTTACGATATTTAAAATATATTTTCCACCTCGCACTTTATCCACGCGTTCCTTTGTCATCTAATAAGCTATAATACAAACAAATAAATAAAGTAATAAATAAATTCGACAAATCGAAGATTCGCGAAAGTCTCTGTCGTCAGACGATTTCTCAGATCTTTTGTAACAATTTTAATCGAGATATGGAATAGCAGACGACCGGTGTAACGTACACAAATCACCGTTATTTCGATTTTTCCAGCATTAATGGAGCGAAAGTCGAATAGCCCGATGTATCGACAGGCGATTAACGTACGCAGCATCGTAATTAAGAATCAGGTCGCATTAGTAGAATTTTCCGGTAAATTCGGGATAATTGTCGCGTGACAGACGGCGATAGGAGAAGCGCGAAAAGCTATTTCCGATGGTGGTGTTCGCGGTGAGACGAACGTAGCTCGCGCGAAATATTTTACCGGGCGCAATAGCGGCGCAATAATTGTCCGGTGGCGGCCAGTTTAACGTTTGTAACCAATCGTCAATAACAAGAACGGTCTACAATATTTCACGATTGGTGGTGGCAACGGGAGAGGGGGATAAAAAAAAAAAAAGAGAGAGAGCCGAGTAACGCGGCAGTTACATGATCACTCGTTTGACGGTTCGTAAATCGTTGAGCGTTCGAAAGAGCGGTCATGTTTGAACGAAATAAAAAAAAAGGATATATATATATGTGTACATGTATATAAATATATGTATATGTACACGGTGACGTACATAGAGCGCATAGATAGACGTACGTAACAACGAGAACAACGATTTTCAAATGCGCGAATAAAATATCGTATCCACCGTAAAGTCTCGCGAGAAACTAATAATAAAAGGTCTGAAATATCATTGTTGGAAATTGGCGGTTAAACTGCCGGTTCTCCATTGCGATCGAAACTCGATTACTCGAATTACTATCACGAGGAACTTTAAATATCGCGGAAACAAACAAAAAATAAATAAAAATAAAAGGGGAAAAGCGAGTGCACGCGTACAACAGGCAAAAACTCGTAGAACAGAAGAGAGAACAACTACCAATCACGGCAAGAGTACACCGCAGGCTTGTACTATGCGCGCCTGTATACGCCTCAGATGATTTCCGGTCAAACTCGTCGATCCTTGCACACCGTTGTAATTTTTATTTAGTACGCCGGTTTATTTACGAAGCTCGTCGACGTGTAGTAGCTTGAAACAGGTTGCAGAGAGACACTGCCGGTGATATCCATCCATCGATGGGTTGACGGTGATTTTCAGGGGTGGATCAGGGCTCGGTGTAAAGCAGAGAAAGATATCAGGGTGACTGGCAAGGCACGCTGGAACGAACGGGAATACGACGTATCCCGTCGTATCGACTCTATTTATGGCGCTACTTGTCACCGAGCCGGGGGCTTTTGGTCGCTGAAATTTCCCTGGGAATGTTTTTCCGCGCGCAGAATGGAAAGTCGACGGGGATTGAAGTTCGATAGATTGGAGGAACTGCGGCCGGAAACGAGCAGCGAGGGGCTACATTGTACCTGTATCGACATAAACAGCCCGGCCGTACGCTCCTGTTCCGTGCAGCTCTTTGAGACGCTCCGTCGCCTCCGCTTCTGACCGAAAAAGAATTCCGCTTTTTCATAGCAACACCGAAACACGCGTGGAAATATCGCGACTGGAAAGACGAGGAAACGCCAAGCCCCATAAATTCCTTAATTTATACGCTCTTCGTAAAATGGACGCCGATTTATCGCGGTCGTTTCGTATCGTTCTGACGTGTCGTAGCGAATTCGTCAAAACTGGTGCAAAGATGGTATCGATGGAAAAAGGTGAATGGCGAATCAAAGCGGTATCTCGTCCGTTGGAAATAATACCGGATAATATCGGATCTCTTCGATCGGATAAAGAACGACGATTTCTCAAATCTCAGCGCCAATGACGTCCGTCTTAATTGGTCGAGAACAAAGTCGATGGAGAACCGTGGGCCGACTGTACTACGCGTTGGTTGAGGGGCCGGGTATCGTCGATGAGAACGTTCCGGCCAGAAATCCTCATTCGCGACGCGCTAATAGAAGCGACAACGGCTCTACCAATTTGTCAAGTCGACAAAGTCCGTGGGCCGTGTCGTCGCCGGCAACTATCATCGCCCCGGCGTATCCATCCGGGCACGGAAATTTCCTGAAAAATATTCCCTCCCCGAAGGGCGAGAAGTCAACGGCGCTGGAGACAGATAGAGGACTGAGGCGGGGGTCGGCGGCGGGAAGGGGGGGTCGGCCGAGCGGAATGTGTAGAGAGGGTCGAATAGAGGGAAAGAAAGGGAAAAAGAGGGATGGAAAGGGGGAGGAAAGAGGACAACGGAGAGAGGTGGAGGAAACAGTGGAGTACACCGGCCACATTGGCAGCAACAGTGGCAGCCAGCAGCCACCCTACAGATACTACAGAGCTGTTGGACAAGCTGTAGCCTTCACAACCGAATTAGAATGAATCGACCCTTGCCTCCTTCTCTCCCCCTCCCTGCCTCCTCCCACGGTTTTATTCTCTTTACGCGCCGCTTTTACCCTGCCCTCTGTATCCACGGCCTCTTCTTCCCTCTCTCTGTTTCAGCCCCGATAATCTTCGTTTCTCCTTCCCAAATCAGCCTCTCTCTCCACTGTTCCTCGCTCTCTTCCTCCGATCGCAGACTTCTCTTCCTTCCCGTTCTTTCTGAAACGCTTCAGTACCACCCTCGGCTACAAACTCCGCAAGCTGGCTTCTGGTAACTGTCTTTCCTGCCTTCTTCGCCACCCCTCTATACGGGAATCCGACGGCGGCCAACCCCCGCCTCGCTATTCCTTCTCTATCTTTCGCTGCTTCTGTCTCTCGTTTCACCATCCCCACCGTTCCCCCCGCCCCCTCCGCCCCTCTATCGTGGCCGTTGAATATCTCGCTCCTTCAGCCGAGTTATATAAAGTTTTTACGATTTTTCGAGCTCTGCCTCGCCGAGGAGTCAACCCCTCGAAACCGCCTCCTCCGCCGCCAACGTCGTCCCCCGCGAACTACTGCGAACGCGCGCGCGACCCGGGGGATAATCCCGTGTATCTTTCGGATAAGAGACCTATAAATTTGTTTGGCCTGTCACCCGCCCCGTTCCCCAGGCCAGAGGCATTAAGGCGGCAAGCTCCAATCTGTTGGTTTTGCCGGCGATATGGCTGCCGCGGATTCCGAGGACTTCCTATTTCAGGCGACGACACCCGGCAACGAAGCGAGGCGGAAAAAGGGGGAATCGCGGGCGATGAAGCTCACAGGCGGTGTACTCGCGTTCCACGGCTGCTGCCTGTATCCCCGGGCTTTGCCGGGATTCTTATGAATTTCCACCAACCCCGCCATTTTGTCGCTATCTCGATGCCACCCCCTGTCTTTCACGTCGGCCGCTGCGAATTCGATTAGGCCCCGGCATGTTCTACAGTCGGATCGGAATTCTATTCGCGAAAACTTGCTCGAACAATGCCGCTACGTTTCTGTATCGCGAGATTGGTCGAAGATTAACCGTGAAAACAGCGTCTATGGCCGATACGAAGACCACAATAACGCCTTCGTTGCGAGCTTTCGTTTCGCCTTTCCAACACCAGACACCGTTTTAAAATCGTTCCTCCATTGAAACTCGATCGGGGCTCGGTCGTGCGAACTCTACCTTTCACGCGAATTATTTGTCTCGCGGCAAAAGGGGTCGGTCTTCGATCGTAGAACAGAACCAGCTGCCTAAAAGAGCCCGTGTTTTCCTTTCCTCGCGGCATCGATCCGCCTCCGATGAGGAGGCTAATTGCACGTGAAAACGGCGCGCCTTTAACGCGCTCCTCACTTTGCCAACCTACGTGTATACGAGCATTCGCCATTCGTGTATACGCGTGTGCGATCGTGTGTACGCTTCTAGCGACGCACTGCACCAATTTCAGCCGGCCGATTCATTAATACGGTCCTCCAGAGACCGGCTCTCCTCGCCGCTGTGCTAAACGACCTCATTAGGAGGCACGCCAAACGCATTTGTCGTTCCCGTTCGTGATTTTCCGTGATACTGCTCTCTTGTTATGCAACTCTATACGCTTTCCCGTTGTCCCGTTTCATTCTTTTATTATTGCAGACATCGTCTATTCACGACGGTATCGCGCGGAACGGGAAAATTCTCGGTATAATAGAAACTTTTTCAATGATAAAGAAAAGAATGCCGGGGCCAATTTGCGACTAAGGAGCGAGAGCGCGACAGAGAACGCTGGCGAGGGGGTGGGCAAAGGGGTGGAAGGGTGGCGGACAGAAAGGAAACGGGGCGCGTTTCAAACGGACGCATTAGAATAAAGCGGAAGATTAAAGTTAACGCGTTCCGTCGGCTCTGTCGTCGCTGGATGAATGGCTCGATCGCGTTCGTCATTAACGCTGTTTCGAAACCGTTTACACTTGGGAAATACCAACATTTTTCCATCGATTACTTCCCTCTCTCTCTCTCTCTCTCTCTCTCCCCCCCCCCTTTCCGTTTCTCTTTCGTACCACGACCGTTTCTCTTGGTTATTCTTCTCGTTTTGTTTTACGAGGCTGGTAATACAACGACGCTTTTTCCAGAGGGGAATTTTAACGAGAAGTAATTTATCGACGCGAACCGCGAATGAATCACGCTACGCGCGAAAATTTCGCGGAAAATTTATATTCCTCCGACACGTGTCCACGTTCGAAATTTAACGCTCCGCGGAATTTCCCCTCTGCACTCCAACGGTTGCGAGAATGTTTGTCCAGAGCGTTCAAAGTTCGCCGACTAACGCCGCGAAGCCGCTGAATTGGTAAATTCCCTTCTTGTTTCGTAGATAATACGTTTGAAACGTGCAGAACACGTGTTATCCGTCTCTGGTAGATTATTGAACAAGGGTAAGCCACCCCTGTTCCGGGGTTGTTACCATGAGAGAAAACTCAACTCCTGGTGGCAGCACCGGGCAGCTAAGGGCGGATCCGTTGCGCTGGTAAACGATGACCATTCGTTGGTAGTTATCGTTCATCCGTAACGCGGTATTTTTCATTATCTATCGCGAATGCAAGGTAGAAAGGAAATGATATTTTCCGCAGAACATATTGCGAATATGCGTACCATGTGCGGAGAAGTTTGTTCCCAACGCGTTCCGTTATAGGAAATGGACGTAATTCGAACATTGTCGTAGGTACACGATTGTTACCATTCGAGAAAATATCGTGTCCATGTTCCGCGTAAGTCTGATAATTCAGTGAACTAAGCATAGGACTAATCCCGAGTACAGGTACGAGTGTCTATCCTCACCGATGTATCGTGACGTACCACCGACGATATTTATCGTCAATTTTCCAATCGCATTTACAAAATTGCAAAATGGCTTGTCACGTAAGAATGTACCGGATGGTCGAGGATCAGGTTCGATAAGATTTCATAAACGAAGGCGACGATTAATCCCGTGCATCGGAGCAAGTTCGCCATCGATACGCAAACTTTCCTTACCACGGAGACCGCGTCACGCTCGATTGAAGCTTCCTCGACTGCGAACAGCCCGGACATAATTTGCCGCGGTACGAGAGACGCTAAGAAAGTAGGAGAGATAGAGAGTCCAAGAGGAAGGATCTGCGAAAGCTTCTCCTTCCCCGATGTTCCGCCCCCCCCCCCCTTTCGATTCGGTCTTCCGTTCAACGGTATTCTACTCGAAAGGGTTCTTCTCGGTGTAAAGCCGAGAATCCCCGATATAAATGTCAAGTTCGCCTTCCGGCTTTGCCACTCGAATCTCTTCTCCGGCCTTTTCTCCCTCCATCCGTTTGCGCGTTTCTCTTTCGTCACCGAGGGTGGTTTCGGCTCTCGTTGCCCTTGACGGGGCTGTATCTCTTCTCTCACCCCCTTTCTGTCGTTACCTCCTCCCCGCCGCGGCGTACAGTTCTCGAGTTTTCCCTGTTAGTCCCGTGGTTCCTCCCGAATTGCCATCCCTTTCGAGTACACGCTTACACTTCGCTTCCCTCGGTTGTAAAGTCCAACCCCCGCGATCTTTCTTCTCCTCCACGTTGTTCCATGTACCTTGGATATTCGTTTACTTGTCCATTTACCATCCGTCTCTTTCCGTTTCCTCATCTGGGAGCACACGTTGGCGAAACAACAAGCGCGCGAAGTGCAGAGAGAAGAGAGGAGGAAACAACGGACGAGCGTAATCGTAGCGATCTTCGCCCAGCAAGTGAGAAGGCAATTTGGGCGAACCGCACACCAGTGGGCCGGGAAAGGTCCAGCGGATAACGAACGACCCATGGGGAGGTAATTAACGGTGTTTTCCAACCCCCGGAGTAATGTTCGTCGTTACGACGGCTTCCGCTCGTAGAGAATCGCGTCGAGCTTGGCCCTCGAGAAATCGGCCCGAGCTTTCTTCGACCGCGCCGTTAAGCAACCATTCTACGCTTCCGACTGAATGTCAGATGTCTGACCAAAGACAACCCGATGAAGGAGAACTTTTACCTCGGGATTAACCAGTCAATACCGGTCCCTAGAATGGGCAACTTTTTCCTTTCTTTCGTTAGAGAAACGTCTAAAAACGTCTAATACACGCCTCGAAGAAGCATCGGAATCTGTTCGTATCGTAAGAAAATTTCTCCTCTTTCGTCAATTATATGCCCAAGAAAGGCATCGATCCGGTATTCTGTCGTTAATAACGATAACAACGCATTCATTGAATCGGCCCAATTCTCCGGAGTTGTCTTCCCTCGCAAGGGTCTCGATAAACTCTCCGACAGTTCGTAGAATCGGAGGTCGTGTACCATATCCAGGAAAATCAACAATCTGCCAAACGCTCGGGAATGGTTGCACCCAAAGATAAACCACCCTTCGACATACATATTTCAGATCTATCGACACAGCCTCTTCTTTTTTTCTTCTCCAAACATCCCTTATACTTTCAGAAAACGGTATCATCGTACAAAATCAGCGATCGTTGCAACGATCTCCATCGCGGCGATCGTCCCCATTCTTCGTTCGTGTAACCAAGACGACGCCACGAGGCGGGTGTAGATGAACACGGCGGCAGGTATGTACGTGCATTTGGCGTCGTCGTGGCGTTCGTACACGGGCGAACGAAGCTCGTGTACACACACACTTGGACACGACACGCCTACCTAACGCCGCGACTGCGGCGGAACGCGGCCAGAGAGTTGCCTCGCACCGGTAAATAATGCAAGCCGGGGTAATGGCGCTATCTCTGCGCATCTTTTATTAAACGTTCGCTTCGCCGCCCCTTCCCCCGGGCCACCCTCCACCGCCCCTCCCGCCGGCACTCAACTATCCGAGCTGGAACCCACATCCCCTCGGCTGCCGGGTTATTGCCACCCTGACTGCTCTCTTCTTCGCGGAAAGGTGTGCGCGCGGAGGGTCGCCCAGAGAGCACGAGTTGCCTGGCCGTGGCTCATTGTTCCTCTGGCCGAGGCTCGTCGACGTTCTCGATGCGCGACGATGCTTCTTTTGGAAATAGGCTGAATTCGACGGTGCTAGATCGGAACGGACGTCGATCGAATTAGAGACGAATATCGAGGATTTGGATCGATATCCTCCGGTTTACGGATGATCCAGGCTTGATACGAATTAATTTTCGAATTAATTTGGCTTCTCAGCGAGAACGAGAAGTTTTCTTTCGATAGCGGGATGTTAATCCAGTTAGAAAGCAATTTCGGAGATTCAGACCCGTGTGCCTTGGGTCGAGGTGTTCGCGCGAAACATCGCACTGCGCTCGAGTAACTGTTCATCTCGTAGTTTCGTAACAGGCAAGATTAAGATTAATTGTCTATTTTACGCATGATCAGGCTCAGGCTCGAACGATTCAGAGTATAGATTCTCGTTCTACGAATGTCCTTTGTGTAGCGGATTCTGACATCAGTGTCTCAACGAAGATCCGTAAGAAGCCATTGGAATCGCGTAGCGTACCGTAGATCGAGAAGACGGCCGAGTGATTCGAGGCGTTCGGAATTCGAGCGTGGAAACGCGAAGGGCTGCAGCGTCGATTTTCGCGGCGGTGCTGATTTCAATTAGCATTATTATTAGAACCGCATCGGCGACAAGGAGCGGGCGATCGTCCTGCTCCTCGTCGGCTTGCACACGCACACCAGTGCCGCGTCCGAACGCGCAGGTCTCTCACGTACACGTATACGCGGACGGGGACCACCCCGAGCGACTGACGCTTTGCTAGGGGGTGTTTGAAAGCGGTGAAATCAATGCTTCTGTTTGCACTGTTGAGGTCGAACCGAATTCCGTTCTCCCGGCTGCGCGTGTATGAGTCTGGTTGCCGCGTGTGCGTGTGTATGCGTGCAGGCAGATACGGCAGCCACCACGTTCACCGACACACTCCGCCGATCGCTAAGGTGAAAGTGCATGTGGATGGTTGCACGCGCGCCGCCACCGCGCCGGTTTCGCCAATTTTCGTCAGGCAGTTTTTGTCGAAACTCCGACCGCCACCCTCCCCTCCCCACACCCCTCCCCTCCCCACACCCCTCCCCCTCCCCTCCTCCGCCCCTTTTGCTTCGCTTCGTTCGCGGCAGCCTGTCTTTCCATTCGGCTGGAAATCAATCGACGCTGTCGCTCGAGGATTAGATCGACTTGCTCCGATGTCGATGGTAATTGAACGGGGATGGGTAATTTGCGGTGAGCTCGTAGCAATAAGTGCGGTAAGTTGAATCACGTGACTGCAAGTATCGGTTATTATTGAGCGTATTATCGTGATTATAAGTGAATCGGCATAATCTTGGCTAGACCACCGAGGTTCGGTCTCGTTGGCAAGTAAAATTCTCGAAAGGATAATGCTTAATACCGGATACCATACACCTTCGCTTAAATCGTTCTTGTCGAAGACGAATCGTTTGACTAATCGTCTACGGTAATTGTTAGTGGTCGATTGACTTTATCGGTTACAGGTAAACTATAAAACGTTCTAATCTAAACGTTTTTGTAAGAAGTTTAGAAACGGCGGGGGTTAACGATCGTGTTTGAATTATGGTAAGACAGATTTAGAGACGGATACGTGGTGATAAAGATTCTAAATTGGCTAGATATCCAGTTATTTTGTGTGCTAAATGGCAGGGCTATTGACAGATGCCAAGCATTCCGTTCCTTTCTTATCCTTTCTTATCCTATCTTTCCCGTTCATCCTCTCTTCTTTCCTATTTCCTTCCGTCTCGTTTCTCATTCTATTCGTTTCCTCCTTTCACACTTCGTCCCTACCATGCTTGTCAATTCGTACACCGTGTTCGTGGAATCATTCTTCCCTCTCCACGTACGATCGTTGATCTTCGATCAATTCTTCAATTTAATTCATTTAATAATTAACCGATATAGAAGCAAAATATTGACAAATTTATTCACGCGAACATGTGACGGTAGTAAAATTGCCCCCGCGAAATTCTACGTTGCAGTATCCAGGGATTAAACAGCATCTGGTAATTCGTGCTACATGAAATCACGGCGAAGCTTCGTGAATGAGTCTGGAGGAGAAAAGATCGACTGGCAACGTCGTAATCCTCGGTGATTCCGTTCCACTAGCGCGAGACAAGCGAGACGCGTCCACATCGCGGCGGGAAACAGCGGCGCGAGTTGAACAAGGAAAGAGAGAAGCGCGGACGCGAAAGATAACGGCTCGCAGCCAATCGATCGATTCGCGGAGGCTTTTGTTCGTCTACGGTCCTGCTATCCGATTTAACTACGACAGCCGGGAATCGAGCCGCCACCGTAAGAACCGACTTTATCTCTCGTCCCCCTCCGCGGCCAAGGGATGCTGCGAAAATATTGCTCAATTGTATCCTTACTCCCGCTTGTTTACCAACTCCCCTTTCGTTAACAAAGATCCGCCCCTTCATCCTGTAAATTTTTTCAATTCTTTCGCGCGGAACTCGTACGAAACTCGAAACAAAAATTCATCGTTTAAAATCCAATTTTTCTACGTTTCGTACGATGCAAGGTGTAGCGCGTTTATCTCGATCGATCACTCGGTTAACGAAACATCCCTTTCGTCCATTCTTATTTCACGGTTGTACAAGGCAGGTTGTACAGTCTCGTCGTTAACACGTTCGTTGATCGACGCGAATCTTATATATTTTGCCCTGCGAGTCGTAATAGACAGAGACATAGTTCGCCGTAACGTTTAATTTTATCAAAATATTACATGGTATTCGCGTTGCCCTTTTTTCTCCGACGATATTATTATCACCGTGACAGTCAACGTGTCAAACTGGCGGTACCAATTAACGGGAGCAACGTCTCCGATTCTGCGAAACGTCTCGCAAGAACGAAGGACACTCGTGGGTACGGAACGTCATTTTCGGGCAAGTATTTCGGTCGCAGGCGAGTCTATAAATACAGGCAGAGCTTGTACACGCGCAATGGTGACCCTCGTCGTATTCGCAGACACGGGAACGACAGCTATTGAGCTATTACACGCTTAAGTGGAGCAGGCTGACTGCAGTGGCGTGCCTTGCTGCTTCCGATGCGTGCGACTCGACGACCTCAAACTGCTAATCCGTACACGAATCCCGAGGATCGGAGTACAAGCGTTGCCGGAGCTGCACGCCTCGTGTACCGGAAGCTACCGAAGGCGGGGACAAAGGGAATAGGCGGTTGACCGTGGATAATTGGTAACTCTAGTCCGAGCGACTTCCTAACCCGCCGGCGTGTCTTTTCACGGTAATTTCTCGCGGCTGATAACGAGCCGGCCGGGAGGATTTAAGCGGAAACGCGCCGCCGCAAAGACTCAGAATTTAGGTGACTTTCTTTGGTTTTAGCCAAGTACGAGGAGGAAATATCTGTGGCTTCTTTTACGACCCTTTTGGCTTGATATAAACCTGCATTAATATCAAATGAAACTAACGATAAGGTAAAAGCATCGAGAAACGAAGAAACTAAATTCTCGATACTGTCGATCAGTTGACGGATATTTGACGTTCCTTCGTCGAGACACGATTCAATATTGCGGCTCAATCGTCGTCGATCATTTTTATCGTTTCTAGTAACGTTTTACGATAATTACGATAAGATACCGTTAGAAAATTGTACATTTCGATACTGTTAGAAACCGTTACGAAGAATTGTAGAAGCGAGCTATAAGGAATAACCTGTAATTTTTAATTCTCTGTGTGTCGAAGTTTAGAGACGTCGTTCCTTTATGTCTAAATTTCGACGATTAATATCGTTAGACTTGTTGTTGGCAATGCTTCATAACGTACAGCCCGCGGTTCGATACTTTATCTTGCGTCACCTTCGTATCGTTCTATGCAGACAAATTCGATTCAGCTCGATGGAGAAAACAGTCTCCCCGTAGCACGTGCGTTCCGCGAGTTCAAAGCGTCGATCAATCGTTAATTCGCGACGCTAATGAGCCAGGCAGCCCGGAAGTACGCGAGTTCGGGGGCACTAAGAGTCCCGAGACGGATCGTTAATTAGCGCCCCCTGTCTATATCCGTGTTCTCGGCTGCGAGGTTAAACGTCCTCGAGAAAGAATCGCCAGGATACACGGGAGAATAGGTATCCGACGACGAGGTTACGCCACTGGGCTAGGGAACGTGGGGTGCGCGAGTGTCGCGCGGGGGTTGGTTATTTCACGGTCCACTCGCTCCACTCACACCCCTTACAGGCGGCGGCAGCGGTGGCAGCCCCTTTCCAAATCCACCCCTAAGAATTAATTCGAGAGAATCGTCCGGCGGCCGAGCGACAGCCGCCTCTTCTGTTCTCTTCCATCGGCCTTCACCTACCCTCTCGGATCATCTTCCCTTAACCCACGGCCACTTTCTTTTCGTCTCTCCTTTCGCATTACGGTTCGCGTCGATCTAACTTCCTCTCGGCTGCTGGCTTGATAACACCGTCGTTTCGAAGGGTCGAGATAAAGCAACGAAGGCCTGAAACGAAGAACCGAGGCGTGGGGAACGCGGCCTTTTTCATTGTCTCCGGTTGAACGGACCGTGAGTCTGATAAGGCTAATTTTCGCTACCCCCGATTTTTCACTGATTCCTGTAATACGAACGCCGATTGATTCGTATTTGGGATTACAATGACTTCTGCCGCCGACGTGTAGTGTTCTGGATTGATTTGCACGCGTATGTTGCCGCGGCCACGAACGACGGATAAAAATATTTCACGCTGTCGACGATGGTTCGGTGGAAAAATTCCATTGGGCCAGCATACACCGACCATTCGAAATATCATTTTCATTAACTTGGATGACTAATAGGCGTTAGAGATATAACGCTTCCAATGATATATTAGCCGTTCATCGGCGAACAGCTATTTTTCAATCGCTCGACGCGGATCGTTCTTCGAACGTGACACTGTGCGTTTGGCTTTGTGTCAATGAAACATTCCGCCGTCCGTAATTCTGACGTTTCGTTTAAACCGTTAAAAACCGGTGTCTCGTTACAAAACGATCTTTAGAGTCAGTATGTTTCGAAGTTTTAACGATAGATCATATGCGTATTCATCTTTTACCTAAATTTATTTTCCCACAATTTCCCTCTATTATCTCTTTTTCGTGTGATAATAACATCTTGTATTATCGAATAGTTATAAAATTTTCTCCATGTGGTGCTTCGTCGATTTCAAACTAATCAGACTGACCTCGAAAGCAAACGCGTTACAGAAAGTAGTGCGAACGAAGAAAACGATACAATTCGATTTCTGTGCGTCAATGGTCCGCCATTGTTCCACAGGCTGTCTTTATTCGCATCTTTACCGCGGGCCAAATCGGTGCTTCGCCTCGTGTCTTCTAATTTCGGCATCAAAGCAAGGCGCGAGCGATTTTCCGTCAATTGAACGTGGCTGCCTCGAGGACGGGCGACAACAAACCGCCGCTGTATATCACGAACCGTGCGTGGAAGGCTGGACGAGTTTGGACGAGTAACCGCTCAAAGCGGTTGAATATTCTTCTTCCATCCGGTTCTAATGGCTCGACTCACTTAGCGTTCTCCTCTTGTTCGTCGTCTTTCCATTTCTACGAAAACGTTGACTGTACGTGTAACACCGTTTAAACGATTATCCTCGCAACGAGGCTTGATCGAGAAAAGGCGGACGGAATCTGTCCGACCCGACAGGACGATTAGCGTCTCAGTCCCGCGAAATCGATCAAAAATTACTTTAGAATGGTTCGAGAGATGCCGGTTGTTTTATAGGAAAGTACGAAAACCTTCGGGATACGTAGTTTCGCACGAAGGAAAATTATTCAAGAGGTTGCAGGAGGAAAGCGACATAATCGAGCGAAAGTAAGAGAAATATAGAGTTCGGAAATATTGTAATGACGGTAGTCGCGTAGAGTAATGGAAAATCGGAGCACGCAATACGTAAAGTACGCGTAATGCGGAATGTAGAATTCGTGAATCTCGTGACAACGAAATGGTCGCATAGAGTAACTGGAATCGAGGGCGTGCAACAGCCAAACTTAGAAGAGGATTCGCGATAACGATGGTTCTACAGGATCATTGAAAATGGGAACGCATAATAGACAAAGTATGCTCGATTTGCAGTTGCACCTGTATCGAGTACAGACGTGATCGATCTTTCGTTGGTGCTGCGCGTATGCTGTATGGGATAATCTGCGTGTATTTACTGGCAAAGGCTTACGAGTGTAACGTACGGTATTTTATTTTACACAGGAACGTTCCACTGCGTTCCGACGTGGTTCAGTTTTTTGCAGTTCAGCACAAAAAATTTGCTCGCTAAATCCTTTCGCGCTCATCCATTCGCGACGTGCAACAGACACACCCGGCTAACCGTTTCTCTTCCGTTTACTCTCACGCACACCTTACAGCTACCGGCGTTTTCTCCTTTCTTTTCATCATCCTCCTCGTTTTTTCGCAACCCCTTCATGAAGTTTACTTCGTTTCTAAAACGGAAAGGGGAGGCGGGCCTCTCCTCATTCGCAGCGACCAACGGACATATGTTACAACGAAGGTGGCGAAAAAAAAAAAAAAGAAAGAAAAAGAAAGAACAAAAAAACGACGAGGCTCGCGCGCTTCCGCTCGACGAGAAGTACAGCTTTGATTCCAGCTCTTTAATTTCACGTTTCCCCCCTTTCTCATTCGTTTTCTCGCTCTGTCTTCGTTCCTCTGGTCACACTCACGTTTCACAGTCATCGTTGCCCGTATACAAACGTCATCGCGAATATCGGCGTCGAAATGCGAAATAAGCCGACGCCCGCTGCTCCGTTCGTTTAATTTTTTAATTATACCCGAGCCAAAAGGGACGGGAAGGGGTGGGGCGGTTTACGCGCGGAACTGTAATCGAGCGCCTGTTATTCTTCGGCCGCGTATCACCGCGTATTTATCTTACCGCTTGGCCGACGGATTTCCCTCTCTCTCTCTCTCTCTCTCTCGCATGCTGGCGAATTTTAAACGACCCGACAATATCCTCCAAGAGATATGCTCGTTTTCCGCACTTCACCCGCCCCCCCCTCCCCGCGTAAACCGATTACCCTATCGAAAGCGTCCCACGCGCGACGATCAACGGACACGAAGTGAAAACTACGGACGAGATATCCGAGTTCGAACCTACGAACGACTTTTACTTTCACGAGCCCAGAGAGCGTATTCCCTTTAGTTCGAGTCGTCGATGGTGCTGCCCGGAGGTGAAGAACGGAATTGGTGGTCTCTCTCGCCACGATATATACATTTATATAACAATGTCTCGTGCAGATCTCGACGAATTCGACACTCAGGATATAACGTAAGACGTATCTACAAATAACGAAGCTAGAATCAAAATCCGCAGGAGACACTTGGTCGACGTAATTAAAGCGGTTCGCAAACCTCTATCATACATCATCTTACATGCCCCACCTTCTCACGTTCGCCTACCAAACGCAGTCTCTTCACCCCCGTTCTTCTTTATTTTATCGAAATATCCATCTACACAATACGCCGCAACACGCCATCGATACTCAAAACGTATATATATATATATAACAATATTCTCTCTTTCATACCAATCACATTCTCTCTCTTCTTCTCATCGACAATCTGCGCTTCTCAAGACCTCAACGTCGAACCAACCAGCACACACCTCGACGACTACGAAGGCGAAGACGATGTCCGCGCGATGGATTGTCGAGTTCGCTACGCGTGCGGATGCGTGTGCGGATGTGGATGCGTCGACAATGCCAAGCCCGTGGAGGATGGCGTGGAGGTGGGTGGAGGACCGGACGCCGTGGCGGTGGTGGCGGACAGGTGATGACCGAAGAACGTCGGCCCTGTCGGAGGATAAGGTGGCGCGGCCGGGTGATAATAGCCAGGTGGCGGCGGCGGCACGGGCGGCGGATGATGGACGTGGGCGTGAGGATGGGGATGCGTGTGCGAGTGTGGCAGCGGGTGCTGATGAGGATGCGTGGCGAACAGGAAGGCAGGCGCGTAAGGCGGAGGATGTGGCGGTGTGGTGGGCACCGTGGGACTATTCACGTCCAGTCCTGGGTTCTGTTTCTTCCATTTGGTTCGCCGATTTTGGAACCAAATTTTCACCTGGGTCTCCGTTAACGAGAGGGACAGAGCCAGGTTCAGACGTTCGCAGACGGACAGGTATCTAGTTGTCTTGAACTTGTTCTCCAGAGCGACGAGCTGTTCGTAGGTGAACGCAGTCCTGGCTCTTCTAGGTTTGCCACCTGTGCCACCGCTGCCGCTGGTTCCATTCTGGTTGCTTTGGTTTTGACCTTGACAACCCTGCGCCTGCACGCTGCTGGACGACGACGAGGATGAGGAGGACTGCCTCTTCTTGCAGTTCGACGATGGAACGTTGCTCGTTGCGGTGGTATTACTCTCCCGGCCAGCGTTCGAGGTTTCCTGATCCGTCACCCTCATCTCTACGTCCTCGTCCTCGTCCTCTTCGTCAGGGTCCTCGTCCATGTCCTCCATGCCCGTGTCCGGTGTGCCCTCCTCGTCCTCCTGGCCGCTGCCGCAGGCGAACTCGCCCCGCGAGTCACCATCTGAAAATAGCAATAACACCAGAGGATCAGCGGGGACCGTCTCGCGGAGGAAGATTGCCGTAGCAAGGAAAGCGATACGGTGTTGTGTGACGAAAATTGATTACACCACGGGGGGTATAAAATTGCGCCGCGGGTGTCGGTTTACCCATGACAAAGCGGTAACGCGATCCCGGCCGTTGTTTCACACCCTGTCCTCACATCGAGACGCGGAAGATGCGCCGTTCGAATTCGATACCGTATTATACGGAAAAAGTGAAAAAAAAAAAAAAAAAGAAAAAAAGATGATCTCCATTTATCGGAGCGGAAAATGGGCGAAAGAGTGTATATAACCGAATCGAAGTTCCAAGCGCGTGTAGGAACCCTTTCACCCCATCACCGCTATCGCGGAACCGCAGTCACAGGGTACGAAACGCGCGGCCGTGCTACGTTCCACGGCAATCAGTTTAACGAGCGTGTCGTCGGTGCGGCCGCAAAAGCTGGTCCCGCGTATCGTGCCGCATTTAATTTAATTTCTGTTTACTCGAGACACCGTAATCGCGAAAAGGTACTCGAAGCAAGATATATCCTAACGACGATAGGGCAGACCGGCAGACCGACCAACCGACCGACCAACCGACCGACCAACCGACCGACCGACCGACCGACCGACCGACCGATCGACCAACCGATCTCTCTAGTCGACGAACGATCGAAACGCGCGAAACTCGTAGAGAGGAAGCGACCGACCAGCCGGTCGCCTGGAACGAGGGAAAGAGAAAGAGCGGCCAATCGGTCGCTCAATGAGAGAGGAGATTGGAGATTCAATCAGCACGCAGATGTCCCGGGGACAGATATTCCCTGGCTCTGGTCCGTGGAGGCTGGGGCGCCCCTGGGAGGTTGGGGAGGGAGGGTGGGGATAGGTTTCCGGATAAAACCAGAGACAGAGAAGGAGAGAGAGAGGTTGGCAGTGGCGCGCGATTGAAAGAGACGAACGGAGAGGACAGGAGCAGCACAGGGTGTATCGGTAGAGAAGAGAGGAAGATACACGGAGAGCAGCAAAGGAAAAAGAGCGAGACGGTGGAACTTTATCCGAATTGGCGTGGCTCGTGGCCCATAGCCCGTAGCCTAGCACTGTGCCTGGGGGTTGCAAGTCCGTAGGGGGCGACGGATCGAGAAGGTTTACGCCGTAATGGGATTTGTATCTCGTTAACGCGCGATCGTTCTTGCCCCGTCGTACAGGCCGCCGACCGACTATCATCTCTCTCTTCCTCCTTTGCTTCCACTTTCTTTGCCTATTTCCGCCACCGGCCTCGTATCTTTCAGCTCCGCACCGTGAGCCACAGGCTACAACTCTTCCCTTCTCCTTCGCTCTTCCTATATGCGTGTACGCTCCGATTGATTGCGTCTAATTGAATCGCGTAATTTATATTGTTCCTCGATCGTCTCTTTTCATCGGCCACCAGGTGCCGTCAAGCTTCTCACGCTGACCGATCTCGCGTTCGCGGGTTACTTTGCTCTCTGATTATTCGGGGGCGATAAAAAGCGAGACGATGAATTTTTCAACGGCTCGGAACCATACGATCGACCTATCCTCCGTGCGTCTTGGTAATCGACGATCGTCGAGTCGATCGTACGCGACATACACCGTTATAAAGCGTCTCGGTCAATTAAGTTCGAACGCGTCCATAATGAATCGCCTCTTATCGCGTTTATCGACTTTTTATAGCGGTACCACCGCTCCAAACCATTTATCTTGTTTAGATCTTCTTCATTAAGCATGATCACGGGTCCGACGCGGGAGAACCGATCGCGGGGGTTGCAGCTTCCCCAGGGGCACCGTAAGGGGGCACAGGGGACGTCAACACAGTCAGGAACACTTATTTCGGTTTTCCTCATTAAGCACAATGACAGAGTTTGACAACGAGCGCGGCGATCTGGGAATACGCGCGCACTCCCCTTTGGATCGCCGCCGATGATGACGTCGACGGAGCGTGCGAGACGTGTCTCTTGGATCGAAGCCTAGAAACGTTCTCGGCGCCACGGACGATATTAAGATCGGTATGAATCTCAGCCAACGGGGAAAGATAAACGAGCCGGTTGATCGTGATCGATTCGATTGAACGGTGGCTGTTTGTTTTATTAGCCGACAGCCAAGATTATGGATGGTAAGAGTTGAATAATCATCTCGGTTTTTCGTACATACGGCGTTCGTAAAAGCCGAAGCCAGAGGTTAGAAACATATGGTCACGTGTCTAAAATCTGTGGGGTTGGAAATATCGCGGTGGTGTTGATGGATACTGTAGGGGGTCGAAATTGCTTTCGTTAGCGACGATCTAAACAGCAGGCTCGACACGATTGTTCTCGTTAGCTGTAGTCTAATTATCTCCCGTTGAACAAGTCCACTATATTACTCTCCATTGTCTAAAAAGCGATTCTCTGAATTTTATCTTCCAACGACCTTACCCGACCATTACGAAGGAGCTTGTACTTTCTTATTTTGATGCGGCCACAAATTTCGCGCGCGTTATCGTTATCGCGAGGAGGTAGCAAGAAAATACGAGCAATTATCATATTATTTCTCCGTGCAGGAACAATGCGACGCGTCCACGGTCTAGGAACAATGGCTCGACCGGTACGACAGTGGAATCGGTCTCTTAACGAGCGGCGACGATACCATCTAGCCGGTCTCGATAAGAAAAACACGAGTAGCGGCGTTTAACGGTATCCAACGGCGGAGGTAGCGGCCGGTAATTACAATTTTTCTAGAAATCTAGCGGAAAATCCAGGAGACTTCGAATCGCCGAGTCTTTCGAGGGAGGGAGGGAGAGAGAGAGAGAGAGAGAGAGAGATCTTCTCCGACGACGATCGGTGGCGTGTGCAAAAGGGGGACAGGGCGTAGCGTGGCGGGATGAAACGCGGGGACGACGAGGGAACGAGGGAGAGAGAGAAGTCATTATGATGCAGAAGAGCCAATTTTCTGGGCGGCTTGGCGCGATGCGACGCGATACGCCGCGATGCTGCGCGATTATCATAACAACCGACGATATTATTCCGTCGCCGGATTTGCCGTGGGGGCGGACACCGTTCGCCGCTAGCAGCAGTCGAAACGGATTTCACCGATCGGCCGGCTGGCTCTGATGCACTTTTAATGGGTAGCCTGACCACCCTGGAAGATGGATGGCCTGAGAATCGTGTAATCCCGATTTCATCGCCACGATCGATCCTCCAAGGGATCGTCTCGCCCTCTCGTTATACCGTTGTTCTCTTCTCTCGTCGTCCATCCACGGACTTTTCCTCGCGTCTATCGGATCGTTTTTTCCGATTTTCGGAGATCGAAGACGCATGCGGTCCACAGCGTCGGTTGATTTCGTTCGCAGCCAGTGTCCCGTACCGGGATAAAGGGACGATAATGATGGGGTTCAAGGACTGGTTAACGCAGATTAGCGGAGCAATTTGTCACGCTCCGACAGCCCGCCCTCGCGAACCCCCTCCCCGCGTCTATAACCCCCTACATCAGCCAACGGTGAGTTCCTTTCCTCTGTTTCTACGTCGTTTCACCCTCTTCGTCCTCTCCTGTCGCGTTATCGGTACCCGGGATTCTTCCTCTTATCTGTCCGCCAGACTCCATTAAATTCGAAAGTCAACTGTGAAATTGGGATTCGGCGCGCGCGGACTCTCAATTCGATCATCGAGAGAAGATAAGCTTTCCGCGGCAGATGCCCGCTCGGATTAGATCGCTTGTTGTGGGAAAGAATTTAATAAACGTGCCAATTTCTACCGTCCTTGTTTCGCTCTTGTCTATTACAAATCGGAATTTCTTCTACTCGTTATCCTCGTATCGATCGATCAGTGATACGAAATTTCCATCGATTACGTTCGATATCGAGGTTAGACGTCGAGGATGGTGTTTACTTTCGTTGTACGTCCGATCGAGTGGTTTCGGGGCTACGCCACACGCGTTTACTGTAAATAAGAACTCATCGGTCGTTTTTCACCTAGCGATCGATCTTCGCGGTACAAAACTTGGACGAATCAAGCTCGGCACGAAGGTTGGACGCGAACAATGGAATTTGCTTTCTTCGAGTGGCCGATTAAACGGTTTCAAGGCTACAAGGAGACTCGTTTAAGCGGATCACGACGGAACGAGTTGCGCGAGGATGGCATTAGACTCTTCTAACGTTGCCTCTGCATTAACTGCGCGAGGTTTGACCGGTCTGGTTCCCGGTGTTCTCAGTAAGGCGTCTACATCATCACTTTTGTCGGAATCCCCGTACACGCAAATAACTCTGAAACGAGCGAAATTGCAAGACGCATGGAGAACAAGCTATCCTTCTAGCGTCTAAAGTTAGAACGAGGAAGAAGCGAGACAGCACGAGGTTCGGTGAAGAGGAGGCAAGGCGTACCCGCCCGGTTTACGAAGACGAAAAAATCACTTTCAAGATCATGGGATCTCGCGGGAGACGAGGCCCATATGTCGCTCGAAGAAAAAAGAGCGCCCGCTGGGCCATGTTTTGGCGAACGGTTACAAGGCGAGGAAGACCCGTTCGAGTAAGGAGGAAGCAATAAACATGCAGCTTCGCGGAGAAAAAGCCGCCGGAGATCAGGAGACTTTGCGAGTCGCTCGAACGCGACAGATTCCTGCCAATTAATCGGCCGCGACGATCTTTCAGACGAAATCTATGGAAGACGATGACGATGTGGTACATCGTGTCTGCGATAGACCGGCGTGCCGTCGTTGCCGTCACTCGCGGCGACCGATATTCGTCAATTCTATTTAAACGAATCAAATCTGCCTCTTGATTTTTCGTACTATCAGCGACGATATATTTTCCAAGTATACCGATTATCGTACAACGACGATACAATTTTATTACTCTTTGTCCACGAACGTCAAAGAAAACGTCAATATCCAGCCCGAATGGAGATCCTAAAGCGGATAATTAATCACCTTCGTGCACGCTGTCGGCCCGCCGATGTCGTCGGTGCTGAACGCGATTGTGAACGACGCGGCCGCCGGTGAACTTGTTCGGGTCCAGGATATTCTCCACGGAGAATGCCAGGCATCGTTTGTTCGCCTGTACGGTGCTGGCAGTCGTGGTGATGCTGCCGGTCGACGTGCCCGTCGTTCGGGCTGCGTTTCCCGATGTGCAGACGGTCATCACCGTGGAAGCAGCGGCGGCATGCGCGGATATGTACACAGGAGCCCCGTGGCCAGTGGTTTGTCCGCCAGTCTGAACACACGAGAAAGGATGCACGCCTCGATTCGCGAACGGGTTAAGGAACTGATCGGATCCACCGCCCCTGGACGAAGGAGCTGTTAAATCTACCGGACTACTGGGATTGCTTTCGTCCACTTCGTCCCGACAAACGTCCACTTCTACTTCCTCGTCCTCCTGATAGCTTCCGTTTCTATCTCCAGGATGCACTTCCTCCTCCTCTTCCTCTTGCTCCTCGTCGTCCTCTTCGTCCTCGACGATGTTTCTCCTGACGGGGACGTTTCTCTCGTGTTCCCCGTCTTCCTCTTCCTCCTCGTCCTGCTCCTCCTCTTCCTCGACTTCGGTGTCTATCCTCTTCTCCCTGGCCGACGACGGGTCCATCTCGTGGAACTGATCCTTGTCGACGGACCGCAGGATCGGCGAGGTCGACGGCGAGTGTTGCTGACGCACGTTGTCGTAGTGCGCAAAAGGCTCGCTGGTGCGTACGTGGAGCAACACGTGCCTCCTTTCTTGAGGCGGTAGCGAGAGCCCGGCACGCATATCCGCTTCCTCCCGCGGTAGGACGACCGGTCCTAAAGGCGACACGGTCCTGCCTTCCTGCATCCTCCACATAACCCTCGCGGTTATTCCTCTTTACCTCGCCTCTCGATCCTCCATTCCGTCTCGTTGCTAGAAAACACTTCTCCGCCGCTTGTTTACGTGCACATCCGCGTCGATCCTTCAAACGGCGTGCAACATCCTGATTCTACGAGGCATCACTTACACCGACGACGATAATATCACATTCTACTTTCCCAAGTGGATCATCACTAATTCCTCAACTGTCGTTTTACACACCGTTCCCGATCCTATCGCGAAATACACCGACGGCTCCGGTTAGTATCACGCCTCGAGTTTGTTCACCGAACTGGCCCGCGCACCGCGAGGCACGACCAACGACGACGTTCACGGATGACCGTGCGAGAGCGAAAAAAAGAGGTATGGTCGCGCCGGTGGTCCAAGCGATCAGCGTGGTCGGTCGCGCGATTAGCAGTGTCTTTGGTAGGCAGAAGCCGCACGCGTCCCGTAAAATCTGCTCTCGGGACTTCCACGTAGAGCCATGGTGGCTGAATAGGTGGTATATCGGCGTATTATTAGTAGCGAAGAACCGTCGTAGGAACGTCGTCGCAGCGGAAAGCAACGAACCCTCTGGTGGGGGTGTTGTTCCGCCTCGAATAGGCGTGTCCAACCCCTGCTGGCTTACCAGAGTATTCCGGTATGGTTCGAGGGGCGTGCACGTCTGCGTTCCGCGGGGGTTGCGCGCACACACGTGCTACCCC
The DNA here is from genome assembly GCA_014825975.1 of Bombus haemorrhoidalis. Lineage (NCBI taxonomy): Eukaryota > Metazoa > Arthropoda > Insecta > Hymenoptera > Apidae > Bombus > Bombus haemorrhoidalis. Next base: position 6,880,309 of record CM026175.1, on the reverse strand, counting down.
CTTGTTCGTGGTGGGTACCACGAGCGATCAGTGTTGGTTCGTGTGTGTGTGTGTGTTGCGTGTGTGCGCTCGTGCGTGTGTTGGTTCACGTGCGCGCGAACGTACACGAATACGAAGACGTACTCAGACATCGGCATCGGGACTGAATGGATGGGCACGAACACGAAACGGAGCCGCGTGCAGACGTTTCGCGGCCCCACGAGCGAGCTTTCGCCAGATACTCGGGTATGTACACACAGAGTCTACCTTTCCTCCCTCTCCTACCGTCTATCCAGCCCACTCTCACCCCACTCTCAGCCCGTCCCGCGATCCGNNNCGCCGCCGCCGCCGCCGCCGCCGCCGCCGCTGCCGCCGCCGCCGACGCTGTCGATGGAGGAACGCTTTTCCCTCCACGCACGTTGCCATCGTTCAACGTTTCCCGGAGAATGTGTGTGGAGGAGTTGCACGCTTTACTCGCTCTCGGTATTCGTGATCGTGAAACGCTGCCGGGTTTGTCGATGATCTTGGTGTGTTCGCCGGCGGGGGCGGGGCGCGTGGTGCGCCTCCAGGATCGTTGTGTACAGTAATCGTGCCGGGAGTATAATCGTTCTGGCTATGGTGGGTATCTCCAACTCTATCTCTCTTCTCTCCTTCTATACTCGTGCACGTATACACGGACGCGTACATATTATACAACGGAGACTCTGTTCCTTTCTCGTTCGCTCTTTCGTCTCTTCGTCCGTGATTCTTTGTTCGACTCATGGTGGAAACGAGAGTAAACCAGAAGCAATACTATACGGTTGGCTAGTCGACCGACCGGTCGACGGGTCGGTCGACCGACCAACCGACCGACGGACAAAGGAACCAGCTACTGCCGTTGCCGTTGCTACTGTCGCCCGTTCACGGTGTTCCGCTAGTGCTGGTTGCTGGTGCTGGTGCTGTTGCTGCTACCGCCGCCGCTCTTAACTCGGCGCACGGATATTGTTTACCCGACCATTTAGGTAATTGCTGGCCTACCGCCCTGCCAGCCAATCGAACGTAACCGGCGGATGAGCCTGCAATACCGAGCCCTCCCTCTCCTCCAATCAACTCTCTCCTCCTTTGTCCTCTACGCACACTGTCTCTGTCTCCTCTTCTGTCGCGATTTTTCATCCTTTTTCTCTCTCGATCCGCCGCGTCATCGCGTTGTTCTACCTTGTTTGCCGTTCGATTCGCGTTCATGTTGCGAGCTTCCCTCCGATCATCATCGAATTAGCTTGGGCCCAATCGTTCGACGAGATTGACGCCGCTGCTCTGCCGGCGATGATCGATTCTTTCCACGAAATTGGAGAGACACTCGCGTTCCCGTGGCATCCTCTCACCCTCCTCCGACTCTGTCCACGATCGACCACGATCATTCGATGACCGATCAAGCGAGACGATCGCGATACGTCCTATTAATAGTTTGATCGACGACGATTGAAAGGTTACGCAAACGTTTCTCCGGAGCTAAGGGTCCAATTAATTGGCCCGAGGGATGTTCTGTTTGCCTTAAAATTGCGTAATTCCTGGAATCTGGTATCGATCGCTCGTTGCAGATTCTGGACGACGTGACTCGTATTACAGATCCTCTTCAGAAAGCTTTCCTATTTACCAAACGTAAATGGATATTTAACAGTGTCGAAGCAACAAAATTCCTAAAGCGCCGGCCTTTAGTTAAAAATCCGGAGATGTTTACGCCCTTGGCAAACGGACGAGACGAAACGCATCTTGCTTTGGAACCGCTTCACCAATTAACCGTAAATACCGACGACAGACGAATATAATCATTCCATGGCAAACAGATACAAATCGGTCTATATCTAATCGCAAGCTAACCTCGCTCTACAGGAAAATAGTTAAACGATTGAAACGTGTATTGCCGAGTCCTTGAGCGGCGGTAACGAGAGCGGCTGAAAAGCTGGCTCCTCTGGATCCACCGTTAATAAGCTGTAATAATAGGTCGGGGGCGGGCGCGAGTCGGCGACCGCGTCGCGAATCGATAGCATAATGAAGCAGATCAAATATTTATAATCCTACGCGGCCGCTTTATCGGTCGAGTTTTACTTCGGCCGTACAGATGTTCCTGGCGGAACGGGAATCGCGTAATCGCATCGTTTTCGGCGCGTCGCTGGCGCATCGACGGATGGAACGACGAGAGCGATGGTTTTCCAGGCACTGGTAGTTGGCAGCCGCCGGACTAATTTTCGACGCGGCGCTCGCCGCGCTCGGCTAATGAGCATTATCGTAAATTTATTTCGGCCCGGCTCGCCCGGCCACCGCATAAGAACTAACAAATTAATTTAATTCGTAAATGACACGTACGGCGTGCACGGTGCATTTACTGCATTGAATGCCGGCGCGCTGGCTGCAGCTCAATTTGCAGCCGGCCACCAAAGCTTAATTAAAAATTTACACCGACAATGTAGCCGAGCAACGGCCGCCGCTCACCGTTCCGCACGTGCCTACTTCTCGTCGTTGCTCGGTTTAACTATCTCGTTGACAAAAAGCTTTCTTACGAATGCTGACGAATGGAGAAATACAAAGAGTGTTTGCGCACGGTGGAGAAACGAGGACAGTGAGTGAAAGAGAGAGAGAGAGAGAGAGAGGGAGAGGGAGAGGAAGATGTGTCACGGTCGACGTGCGACTTTCAAACGCGTTTTATCATCGGATCATCATGTACGAAGCAATAGAAAAGAACAGGTTGTTATCCGTCGAATAGGTTTGGGGGACGAAAGGGGTTGCGAGGTCGCAGGTGAACACACTGCCGGATTACCCTACCTGGCAAAGTGATGTGGGTTTAGGCGAGCGTTCCTAATAGTTCTGAAACGGTGCACGAGTCGAGGAGCAAGCTAGGTTGATAGATAGATGGCTAGACCGGTAAAAGGAGGAGCGGAGCGAGAGGGTGGCATAGGGCGTGTGGGTGCTAAAGGAGGATAGATCGATAGACATCGGGTGAACCGGGACAAAGACCGAACGATACCGGTCGACGATCCGTCAGAGAAAGACGTAAATATAGAATAAGAGACGATAGGCGAAAGAGAGAAGGGACGATAGAAGGTAGAACTGGAGGAGAGTCGAGGGGCGGGGGGTAGTTTGGAACGGAGATCGAACAGACCAGCCGTGACCAATTTGCGCCCGTTCGTGCTCCCGATTCTGATCCCGATCCACGATTCGTTCACGTCCACATGCATACACACACACACGCGCGCGCGCGCGCGCACGCACACACACACGTACTCACAAACGCGCGCACATACACACGCAAGCACAAACACCGTCTCATCCTGGACGTTCATGTAGACACGTACGTACACGTACTCGTGTACACAAAGATAGAACGAAAACGTAGAGTCGGCCTCGATCTTCCCTACGAGCTGGCCCCTAGCAGCAGGGCCAACGATGCCAAAAGATACTCGTCAGAGAGGAAAGTCGCGCTGTGTTGTCGCTCGTTGTACGCCGGCCACCCCAAAAGTTTCACGCCTATCTGGACCGACGGCACCACTTCTATTCGCGCCACGATAATTGGCCAATTAAAACCGGCCGAGAGCGTTCGAGTTACCTGGCATCCGATAATTATACGGTATCCTCGCGGTGGTTCGACCACGTATCCACGCGACCAAGGGGTGTCAGAAAGGGAGGCAGGCAGGCATCCGACCTCCTGGCGAAGGGAGGATTCCGAGCCGGAGGATGGATCCTGACGTGGAAGGAGGAGGAAGCAAGAGGGAAACGGAGGCTGCCTACGAACGTAAGGTAAGGGGGTTGGGAATCGACTATTCCGATTACGTGGCTTCGGATTCTGCGACTCCCTTTCTCTCTGCCTGGTTCCTCTCGTTCTCTCTTCGCGCGTGTCCCACCCCTCTTGGCCCTCTCCAGGTCTTCCCTCTCGACGTCCTGTCCTCTTCTACGTAAATCAATGCGGCCAGCACGCCCTCTCCTTAACCCTGTGACGCATGACTGGAATATTCCTCGGTTCTCCGCGTTCATCCGCGGTCTGTTTACCCGGACTCGTTCCCCAGGTATCGATATAATGGCGTTCGGCTTCGTGTTCGTGCCCGTTGACTCGATAAGAAGGGTAGCGGCTTGCTTGGTCGTGAACCAGCCTCTGGTCCGCTTGATCGACAGCTCGTTAGTCGGCATGTTAATTGATTCGATTTCCTGCCGCGAGGACAAGAGAATTTCCTGCCTTCGTGTGCGAGTATCATTTAGGGCTTTTTTTGGATTGTTTCGGTCATGAAAAGAAAAAGAAAAAGAAAAAGAAGAAGAAAAAGAAAAAGAAAAAGAAAAAGGAAAAGAAAACAGAAAGAAAGAAAGAAAGAAAGAAAGAGAAGAGAAAGAAAAGAAAAATAGAAAGAACGCTCGAATCTGTATTTAAAGTTGTTTCACGCGGAAATATTGTACGAAGAATTATATCGCCATCTATAATAACGATGGGTTTCCGACACGGCAAACAGAATAGAATTATTTACTTGTTTATTTATAGCCGCGGCTACAATACCACGTAATTCAACCTTATGGTCGTTTCGTGCATAATTCGAGAATATTCGATCGCTTTCTCAAACGCAAATACCGTGCGTTCGTCAATGCCAGTTGGCGCGAGCTCCTTTCGCGTTTCAAATACGATCGAATTCGGTTAGACAGGAACGAATATTTAATTTTTTTTATCGAACAACACCATCCGAAAATGAAGAGCGAAACTAATGGAGTTGTATCGGCCACGCGATCCGTGATCTATGTCTCATTAAGAACGTTCCAGTTTGATTCATTCCAGAGGCGAGTGATTGATCGTTTATCCCTAATTAGAGATCGGGGAAGTTGTGAAAAAGTAGATGAAATTACGCGTGACACGAGCGGAAATTAGGTTCGTGGCGAACAGAATGATGTATGATCGTTATACTTCAGTAACCTTAGCGACAACTACGTTAAGATACTCGCGGGCCGCTGCTCTATTTCCGATGGAACTTCTTCTACGAGGTAATTATCCTCTTAATTAGAAGCATAATTCCCCGTTGACGTTCCGTGTTCCTTTTGAAGAGAGACTCGAATAAAGAACTAGAAAAGAAGAAAAAAGGAAAAAAAAGAAAGAAGAAGAGGCAGAGGAAAAATGGTAGAAGCGAGAAAGGTGGAAGGTTTTTTACCGTTTTTACAGTTTTTGACGTGTTGGTACTTTTGCGGTATCATTTTGCACAAGCTCGTAATCAGCCGGCACAATGCGGTGACTTTTAATGCGTAATCGCGTAAGCGTTAATTGTTGGTGATTACCGGTTTACAATTAACATTTTCTATAGACTATTGAGCATCGATTGATGTTAATTACTAAGCCCCCCTTTGTTTAATAAAGCTCGTTTTCAAACGATTATTGCTGCGCATTCGACTGACGTTATTAGCGGATAGAAACGTAATTGAAAACGGTACCGCAGCAATCAAAAATTCCACCGATTCGTTAATACTTTTCTTCTGTTTCAACGCCTCGAAAATAAAATTCCGAATCCTTCCGAAACACCCTAATCGCGGTTCAACGAACGAGACGGACCACCACTTCTACGGTCCGCTACGGACAAGAGAAAAGATCTCTCACAATACTGTTCACCGTACGATAATTCGTAAGTCGAGACAGTCAAATCAAATCGATTTGTCGCTACGATCCAAATTAATTATTATAACGCAGTTCGTGCACAAGTTTCTGCAACGTTCGGGCGTTCGATGGACCGCCACCGGGTCGCTCTCAGCGACGATGTACATTCACGACAGACTCGTAGAGCTCTTCTTCAAAAAGCTCGATCGTAAATGGACGATTCCTAAATACCTCGAAAAACTTCCAAGTATCCGCAAAAGCGTTAAACCGTGTCAACGTCCATTCGGCGAATCCAATCGGATCGAGTCGGAGGGATTAAGCGTATCCGGGACAGGTTGCGACGATTTACGCTTCCCCGCAGAGTCTCGGGCTGGCCAAAGATATTCCAGCGACCGCGTACCCGGCGCAACGGGAACAATGCCCGTAACGGGGATCATAATGGACCTAATGACGACACAGCTTTCCGGATAATTCGATGTCAAGGCAGGAGGAGGACGATTTCCAAAGGACGCGCGTGCGAAGCGTCGAATAGGGCCCAAAGGAGGTGATTACGCGACGCCTCGTACTCGAATGGTGAACGGCTGGTAAAAGGGTCGCCAGTACATATATAATATATCGCATTAGACGCGGGGGAACGAAGCTCGGGTATCGCTTACGCGTTATTATTGCAGCGATACGACACGCTACGGTGTCACCCGTGACCTCCCATGGGGGCCGCGCACCATATCATATACAATATAGGTACCAACTGTCACACCATCGGCGAGAGGCCGGGGATCCCATGGAAACCGGCTAGGCGTGCTTTATGGTGCGTCAAATTAAAAGATTCCCTCCTTTGCGTTCCCTAACTGCGATCTGATCCACTTGCCCGACTAAACGGGACGAGGAACGTGTCTTTACGATCTGCGTGGCGATGCTCGGCGCAGATCGGCCCGCGGAAGTTCCTGCGCGCCCTTGATCGAGCCTTAATTCGCGACCAATGGACCGGCAGCCGCGTGAAACTCGCCCAGACAATTTTCTAATTCCATCGGACGGGATTTCTTAATCGTCTTCGATTGGGACGAGAGTGTAGCTAACGCGATCGTTGGACGAGCGCAAAGTGACCGAAAAGTCGTGCAATTGCGAGTTTCCCGAGAAAGATGATAGACTGTTGCAAAAGAATGATATTATTTTTATACCATTCTCTATTATTCTGCAACATAAATTCCGAACATCGAGCAAGAATCTTTATAAACTGAATTATAGCTAAATCGAGGTGTTCGAATGGAGGCAGCAAGCTTTCCTGTTCAATCGTCTATGAGATACGACGATATTTCCAGATCTCGCACGTCGGTCGTTACCGCGATTTATCGACGCGGCTATGAGATATTCCAACGAATTTGTTAAATCTTTGTCGGCTCGTAAGGTGTCACGAGCATAGATATCGGACCGTGTAACGAATCGGTTCGATAATGCGGCCGATTAGCCTCGAATCGTCGCCAAAATTCGAACGGCGCTCGATTAGTCGACCACTTTGCACGTTTCGCTCGAGAAACCGCTTGATACCGCAGGCGTACACAGTGTCGCGATCTTCACGGCAGTGGTACAAAACAGTGCGTGGTTAAACAGGCCGACAGCTATGAATTTCCGGGCGATGTGCCATCTGCCGCGAATTACACCTTGATCCGTCTTGGATCGTCTCGACGAGATCGTACATCGTGACTAACGCTCGCCGACGTATCAAACGAACGTGGCCGTTCATTTCGCTTCTTAAAGACGTACGACGAACGCTATTAAATGAGACAAGAGGATGAACACAAAGGGTAAAACGTTCGATGGTGATAATTCGCGGGAATACCGTATAATACGCGACTGTATTCGGATAAGCGAGTGTATTCGTCTGCCGGGGTGTAAGCTATTTTTGCGGTTTTGTAAATAATCTCTGGCGCGTTTCGAATGCGGGAAGTGATACTGAGTTTATAACGAGACGGTACGAGCAATTATTTAATGGCGTAGTAAGCTACGATCATCGGTACAACGTGCTGTATCAACTAGACCATTCGTTAAACTTTCAACGATCGTTCGCTCGATAAACGAACAGACTGTGATAATCGTGCAAGTACGAACAGTACTCGTCCGAGGGTTTGCTCAAATCTATGGCGACTTCCGACTCTCTTAAACGTCAGCTTGTCAGGTGCTGGTGAAGTCTGGAGACTCGCGGACTCGATTTTAATTCATCCGCGAAAAAGGAGAATAAAAATCTGGACGTACGTAGGTGTACGTAGAAAGTCGACGGGGAGTCGGTGACGGAAAAAGGTCCGCGGAGTCACCACAAAGGCCACTACGCGCGTCTCGTAACTTCCAATTCGTCCGCGCGTCTCTGTGACGCCGCGCGGAACGCCGCGACGCCGGAGACGTCTGAATTCTTAACGACTGTACGCGTATTAACGACGCGGTCGGTGGCAATTTCGCGCGAAACTTACGGCCGCGGCCCATCGCGGCTCGTTAGTAAAAATAATTCCGTTCCTCGCGCCACTGGAGATCAGAAAGCGGCGCGGGCGATGGCGGGGACGGGACGACGTTGGACGATCTTCGCACGCCGTTGCCGCTCGGATCGAGGGAAAACGGTCGAGAAAGGACGGGACAAAAAACGCGAATACGCTGTACACGCGCTGGCAATGTAAACGAACGAGTCTATAAGTCCGCGTCAAGTCGGCCCTGGTGCGAATAAACCCGGACAGTTCTGTCTTAGCCGCGCACCACCTCCTCCTTCTCTTCTTCCTACCTTCCCGCCCCCGTTTCCCGACGCTTTCGTTCGGCCCTCCTCCCCGTTGCGTTGGACGTTCGCCTCTTCAAAGTGTCAAGTGACAAACGGTCCCGCTACCGAGTAGGCGTAGTCGTCGGGGTGGATATAATTTGTCAGGAAATCACCCAATTAGCCTCCCAGTTATGCGGCCCAACAGATTTAACCAATTAGTTTAGCTATGCGAGCCCTAATACATTTCTACGCCGCTGCCGCCGCCGCCGCCGCCGCCGCCGCCGGCTACCGACCGCAGCCGCTTCGCCACCTCTATCTCCCCTTCGAGTTCTTCTCTTTTCTTCTCTGCCGCTCTCTTCTGCGATTCTACTTGCGATCCTTGTCTCACCTTTTCCCTTTCGTACGGTTTTATCGGTTTGATCGGTCGGATACACCGCGCGCTGCATCCAGGCAACGGCCTATCGAACGTTCGGTGTGATCGCTCGAGGAGCGAGCAGATATCGGCTGGTTCCGATAGGACAGTGCCGGTGAGAGCACACGCGTTCTGCACATTCTGAACGCGTTCCACGCGCATCACACCGGGGCCAGGGGAAAGTGGTTAGTATCTATTTATAGAGAGAGCAGCGTCGAGCTCTTCTCTCTGTGTCGAATAGCGGCTGAAAGAGAGAAAGGGAGCGAGAAAGTGGGGCTGATATACAGAGAGTCGAGAGGTGAAGCAATTTGTCTCCCTAATGAGATGTCACCCCATCCGTACGCGTGCAGCCGCGGCCAGTAAGGAGACGGACGGGCCACGGTGAAACCGATCGAGCAGAAATTCTCGGCAACCGTGTCCGTTCTTCTCCACTTTTTCTGCTGGACGCGATTCTACCACGGGCATCTCCGCGATCGTGGTGGTGATTTTTTGACAGTGACCGATGCATCGAGCGGCATCGCCCTTTTTCATCCGCTTCGTCGATCCTGAGAAACGACGATCGGGTTATTTTCGATACATCTTAAATTCTGTTGTCCTTAACAAGTTTGGTTATCGCTATCACCTGTGCTACGTGATTAATCTTCTATACAAAGTACACGTTATTAACTGTTCGGTACAAGCGGATACGACACGTATTTCGATACGAGCAGTTACAATATTCAACTCATTTTCTAATATTGGGTTTCGGCTTGCTATGTGATTATAGAAATGCAAATAAACGAATGATAAATGTAAATAAACTAGCTGGCAATGTAAACAAACAAATTAGGAACGTAAATAAACAAACAAATTAGAAATGTAAACAGGCATCGCAATAGAAACAGTAAGCGAACGAAGGGTAAAAATGCACGATGTTTAACGTGATAAAAGTTGCATAATCGGATATTAATAGCACTTGTAATTGAATAATAGATTTCCTAGTAGCTTCGCGTATGTGATTTAAGCGTAGCGTAGATTTAATTTCAAAGCGAATGAATATGTAACGGAAGTGGTTGATAAGGAAAATTGAAAGATGAAACAGATCTCGTAGTTGGAGTAAAAATATTGTTATTAAAGATTATTAAATATACCGTAGGAAATATTTCTCTGTTTCTCCGTTCTTCTCTCAATTCGCCCGTAGTAACTGTACGTGTTAACTGCCTCGACTTCAAAGAAATATTACTTTTCAGTTACAGTTCTGATCAAGCGGCCACGAGACACGGAAAGACGTTTCGGATAAAAAATGAGCCGTCGCTGTCTCGAACGAAGAAAAACCATTAATACCAGATTGTACAAAGTCTAGCAGGTCTATATAAAGCCTAAGCTCCTTGAACAAACAGCACGGCGCGTAATAACGTTAATGACTGTTCGGTTGCTGTTCCTTGCACCGAATAAACCATTCCGCTGTGGAAACCGCCCATGTCGCGGGCCGGGTCGCAAACGAATATACGTTCGAAGCGATAAAACGAAAGCCATGATTTTGTCAGCGACCTAAGACGTTCCGGAAATAAGCGTTTCGATCGCGCGATAGAAAAAACGGGGCTGGTGGCCGTGTCGTGGCCACCGTTGGAAACCTTTACGTCGACTGGTTTTTATTCACGAGGCAACGAGCCACGGCGGCCCGGTTTCGTTAAACGAATAGGGGGATTTTTACTGCTCGGTCATTGGAGGGCGGGGGGGGGGGCGGAGAGGGTTCGTCGATTTTACGCGCTTTTACGGGGTAATCGGCACGCACCGCGACGCCAGCCTCCGAAACGTTTAAGAGCATGAAATCGTCAAATAGTTGTGAAACATTTACCGAAGCGACGGCGAACAAAAGGGGGTTAGCTACCAATGGATTTGCGTTCGGTTACGAAAATACGATTAACGTTCGTGAAATATTCATCGAGCTTCCGGTATTTTTTGGTTTTCCGCCGGTATCGTGTTATTGTATTAGAATATCGCCGAGTTTACAATTATTTCTCTCTCTCTCTCTATTAGACACGAGGAAGACGGAGAAGGAACGTTGGTAAGAACGTTACAAAGCTTCGCGTATTTTCGTCATTATCCCCAGCCAGGGTTTTTTCACCGGTAGCAAATCTCTGGCAGTGCTTTAATCGCGGCCAAGAGAGGTCGATCAAATGGAGTAACACGGCACATGGGTAGAGAAATAGAGAGAGGACGGTCAATGGGACCAGTTGGAGTACAGGATTGCTCTGGTCGATTCTAATTGAATCGTCCTTTGGCCTCTAAGCGATCACAGTTCCGCCCACTGTTGCCGACGAGTGAGACGTCCGACCCTCCCGGCCTCTCGGCTTCTATTACGCGTTTCCAGCCGGAGATTCCACGACTCGTCTTATTTTAGGACGCGATCGAGACTGTTTCTTCTCCTCCCTATTTTTCTCTCTACACGGAAACCTGGACCATTCTTCGTCCCAGGCGATAATTGTTGGAAAATTAATTTCCCGTATCGGGAATTGGCGTGAAACGAGGTTCCGTTAAATCGAACCACTTCGATCGAAAGAGAATCGAACGAAACGGTTGGAGTCGTAGTTGCAATTGGCAAATACCGTTCGATGGATATCTTCTGTGCAGGTTAGACGAAGCGAAAGAATTTGGATGATTCGAGCGATACATCGATCGCGAATTAAGATCGTTTTCTCTTCCAAGAAGACTCGTACGTCGAATCGACGTCCGCTTGCCTTCACCCACGCCGACCACAATTGCGCACGAGGTGTCCCGTTCACGCTCTGCTTCGAGCGTTATTTTTAAAAACCGTCCAAGAATTTCTCTCTCGTTCGACGAAACTTAATTCCGTCCTCGATAAAATCCGCTCCGAATCTCCTCCGTCTTTTTTTTTTTTTTTTTACACAGCCAACGTCGATTGCGAGAGAGAGAGAGAGAGAGAGAGAGAGAGAGAGAGAGAGAGAGAGAGAGAGAGAGTCGTCGAACGCCACGAGGGGGTAAGTTGCAGGTGCTTCGTGATCGGTCAGGCGCTTAAAAACGCTGCCAGCCAATGTTTCGCCCTCTTTTACGATCCAAGTAAGGAGTCTCCCCTTTCGGGAACAAACGGGCCGGCGCGCACGCGTGGGTATTAAATTAATGTAGTCGACTCCTAGGTCGGCGATTAAACAAAGGGTGAAAATTGAGCACCGCGTCCTCCCCGCGGCGGCATCGTGCACGCTTCGAAACGGCGCATCGGCTACACCCACCCTCGGCTATTTCGTCGCTCGATCGCTCGTAACGCGCGCGGCTTCCGGCGTGGACAGCGGCGGTTCCGAGTATCGCGCTGCGCTATTGGCGTGTGTTCGCGTGCTCGTACCTTCACGGACGAGTAATCGTTCCTACACTCGCGTCTCGTTTACTTTCACGGACACGCAGTCCAGCCTGTGTGCGCGATCGTTTTCACAAATACACAGGCTACGAGACCAGTTACCAGTTCGTTCGTGTGCGAGAGCTGGTCGGTGAGAGAAAGGTGCAGCGGGGGTGTGTGCACACGCGTTTAATATATGTAAACTCGGCCGCGTATGTATATACGCGTCGGTTATACCTATGTACACATCGGCCGACCGCCGTGGGGCGGGCTTCGTTCGTTGAATGCGGTTTAATATTAATGGGAACTGATGATAAGCAGCGCAAACAAGCGTCGACTCTCCCGGGAGAGATCTGCCTTCTGTTACCCGGGGTGCAGTGGGGCCCCGTACACGCGTACACATCCACGTCAACGACGACGGATAGGATGGCTACGACGACGACGACGACGACGACGACGACGACTACGACCAAGATGTCGACCTGTTCCAGCGGACTAACGTTGCGCACGAAAGTGCTCGGCTGCGTAGGGCACACACGATCGCGTACATCTTCCCGCAGAATGGTACCACGATCGTTTATTCGTCACGCGCATACACGTGCGCCTAGTAGTCGTACACGGATTGACGACTTCTACACGCACAGATGCTTACAAACGAGGGGGAACTAGTGGGACATCGTTGGACCAAGCGGCAGAAGAGAGAAGGAGAGACTCGTTTGCCGGTACTTACTTTAGTTGCTTCGTCCTTTTCGCCTCCACCCTGTTCTCTGTGGACGCAACCCCCTTCTGTCGTGGCGAGCCTCTCTTTCGTGGCTCCGCGATTGTGCCCCGGCTAACCTATTCGGTTTCGGCGCGAGTGTTTGCTCGGCAAATTAGAAAACGATCGGCGATCGACTCGCCGAAGGGAGCCGAACAACACGGCGGGGGTTGTTTCGTCGATGGGGACGCGCGCGGGACCTAATGCGCTGCTGGAAATTGCTCGCTAATACGTTATAAATTCCCGGCTCGTTTGTTAACATGCTGTCCATTGTGGCTTAACCGTGTGTGTATTTCTGTTATAAGGATAAGCAGAACGTACTCGGAGATCGTCCGTCAGGGAACTTTGAAGAAATATAAGCAATGATTTATCACGGTCTAGCTCTCATTTCGGAATTTCGAGGCCCATTGCTTGCCAAATTTAGGGCGTATTCCCCGGCTCTATGGCTTCCGTTATGTTTCTGGTATTCAAGCTCGCCGTGCTGTACACTATCTGTGCTTGATTAAACGGCACCACGCTCGCCTACAACGGTTATTAGTACGCTCGACTGAGAAACTGCAATTATACCTGCTCGGCAAATATTTCCGTTGCCCGCGAATTAATCATTTAAGAATAGACGGAAAATTCACAATCGTGTTCCGTTCAATCTTAAGCACGATTCTGTAAACGAGTAATTCTTACGAACAATGAGCAATCCAATTGGAATCCGGAGGAGTCGGACGCGAATAATCGAGCATTGGCAACTAATTTGCGCGACGATCGTCGCCGCGACGCTACACGATATCTCGGTGGTGCACGGATATTCTCGTCGCCGCGGCGGAAGCCGCAATGAGAAGTACAAAGCTCCCGCTAGTTTCTGTAGTAGGTGAGAAACGAGGGAATAACGGAGGAGTGAGTGAGTGTGAGTGAGTGAGTGTGTGTGTATGAGAGAGAGAGAGAGAGAGAGAGAGAGAGAGAGAGAGAGAGAGAGAGAGAGAGAGAGGAGAGAGAAACGTAGAGTAAGTAGAGGAAGCGCGGAGGCGGTGGTGAGCGGGTGGGAATAGGGATTCCATTATTTAACCGAGGTAGTTTAGGCGAGTATTAGGGGTTTGAGTTTATGACACCCCTCTGCTGTCCGGATTGCCTATTAATACGATATGAGGCTCGCTGTACGGGCTCGCCTCTATTCGCATCATCGCGCCAGGCGAGAACCTACCCAGAGCACGAATTTTTTTATCACAACGACGTTTCGTATGAATGCGAAAATTCCTTTCCCCGCGACGCTCGATTCGAGCCCGATGCAACCCCCGCTGGTCCGAGTGTATCATCCCCTTTTCACCGGGCCCGATATCTTTATTGCCTGTTTTCGTTCCACGCAATCTCGCTCGGTAATTTATCCGTTCGCTTTTCGCTCGTCCGATTTTATTCGCCGCTGTATCTCACGGATTTTCCGCCAGGGGATTTTCTATTTCTTTTTTCTCTTTTAATCGATCGTCATGGAATCCTCCGGTTCGAGCGCGTTTCTTCGAAAATACTACCATCCCTTCGAAGGGCTAAAGTTCTCCGTCGAAACTGACTCTTGTTGCGTTCGAAGCCTGTTTGGTAAGCTGATCTCGATTGCAGATGTGTTCGCGACTCCGCTTCGTACGACGGTTTCTTTCAGACACAACGCCGATGAACAAAGGAGGGCACCTCCGCTCGTGGAACAACAAGCTCCACTGTAACTGGATCGAGAGGTTACGGATTCTCTGCTACGGTAACGATCTTCCCTGCGCCGGTCATGCTGCGGTCGCGCGATTCAAACTTTACGTAAACGTTTAAAACACCGCCACCAGAGAAGTTTGTACTTCGGCTTATATCCGCGTACAAATTGCCTTTCGCTTAAGAGCTAATTAAGAGGCAGTCCCATCCCGTCGGGAAACGATTCTACCGCCTGGCACAAAATATCCCTAAACTGGCGAACGTATCCTGACCCCATGGAATCGAGAACTCGAGCAGAAGGAGCAGCCCTCCTTCTCGTCTACCTATACAGATCGGGTAATCGTTACGACGTACCGTAGACAGATAAGAGCATCGACTGCTTCCGCCTCGATTTCCTCACCCCTGCCCTCCTTGCCCGCCCTCCTTTCTCTTCCAACTCCCTCGACCGGTCCATCGGTTCTAGAAAGCATAGAATCCTCTTGGATTCCCCGGAGCCGATTTATCCGCGTATACTCCTAAAGTGGCGGGTGATCCTCGATGAACCGTGACTGGTCAGGATTCTGGCGATTCGGGCCAGAGTACGAGCAAGCTCGAGTCATTGAAAGCGTGTTACGTTCGATTTAAGAGTTACGAGCGACCCGGCGTTTAGAGTATGGCGAACGATCGCCGGGGGTCCGATGGTTTTACAGCTTTTTCTCCCATTTGATTTTTTACTTAGATTCCTCGGATCGTTCGATCGACGAACGGTGGTTAAGATCATTGCGGACGAGGCAGTTTCGATGGAGGAAAGACCGGGGACAGCGTGGATAAAATGGCAGGCTAGTAAACCTGTGAGAAACTCTCAGCTGATCTGATAAGTAGATGCACTGGGGGGATCACGCGATTTAAGGGGGCGCTTAATTGCGTGTGGATGGTGCGACATAAAGGAAAAGTAAAACGGTACACATGCAATCGAATTTGGTGATCGTGGAAGTCAATTTATGGCAGAGTTTTCTTCCAAAGTTATACACTGGCGCTCTGAATTATTCGTATTAGTAATCGATACGTAAATGGTTTACTTTCCTAAAAGTTTATTGATTGCGCGAAATTGACGAAAATAAGTGGTAGATTCTAAGTAAATATTGAAAAGAAGGAAAAAGCAGATTTTCTAATACCATCGTTCGTACCGTATTTTTCAATTTTCGAACGAATCTAGAAATTAAAAGCGAACAAGTCAATTGCGAATGATACTGTAAGTACTTTCCACGCAAAATTCACGAACAATGTGATTTAAAACGAGTTTCGTCGCAGTCGATAGATACCAATTATTTATATCGCACATCCGTCCAAAAATCTTCACGACGTCGATTTCATGCCAAAAGCTAGTAAGCGTCTAGCGACTTACGAACAGATGTGTACAATATTTCCCAGTTGTCTCTCGGTTTACCGACGCAATTAAAATTCGCCTCGCAAGCTCAAGCACGTTCATTGCCACGCCATTAATCCCCGAACATCCTACTAAAACCAACAAGCGTCCTATCCTCCCTCCACCAAAAATCCCCACAACGATTCTAGCTCTAAATACCTCTAAATATTCGCCGCGCGCTACGACTACTCTAAAGGAGCATCTGATTCTTCGAGGGAGCTACGACGAACGAAAGAAACGGCATGGAAAAGTAGTCGGAAATCGTAAACTGCTCGACACCTCGGCCCTCCTGGACAAATAAGACGGCGAGTGGAGAAGACGAAGCGGCGACGACAACCGCGGCGATGAGTGGGACGACGCGGTTTGGTGGTACGCGTTTCCACTACGCGGCATTCAGCTTGACGCCGCTCTTCGACTCTGACTCTGTTCGCCTTCCATTCAGCCCAAGAGGACGACAACGACGACGACGACGACGACGACGACGACGACGACGATGCGAGCCTGGTATGGAGAGAGGCAGAAGGCTGAGGGGTCGGGACGGGACAGCTAAATAATAATTCTCACTTAACTAACTCGGTTAACTAGCTTCGCCGCGGCTAATAATAAAGGCGTCGTCGTGAGCACGGACCGGAGCGGTGTGGGTCGAGTCGGCAGAAGAGAGGATCGTTTTCAGAGGGTGCTACGACGTCGTCGAGTCACAGGCGAAGAGCATGGAGGGGAGGGAGGGACGACCGCGGACCGCGTCGAGGTCTGAAGTCAATTTGTCGGAGAATGCGTTGGCAACACGTGCGGCGCTCGACGAGCGTCCCTCTTCTTCTCGCTTGTCCCTCTCGGAACACTACAGACCGAACGTCCGTCGAAAAACTCTCGACGAGATCTGGACGGCGCGCGGCCTAACGGCCGGGAAAAAGCCAGACGATTAGCCGGCCGACGAATTTCAACGGGCCCCTAGACCAGCAGTCTGCCGCGAAGGAGCAGCCGCAGGGATTTCCAGAAGGACTTCGGTGACATGTGCTCCGAAGCTTAAAGTCAGCGATCCGCGTCTCTCCTTCTTCGTGGTCCAATTAAGAAAAAAAAAGAAAAAAAAAGAAAAAAAGGAAAAGAAAAAGAAAGAAAAATGGAAAATTAAGAGATTCTGGGGGAAAAAACGCAATTTACAGAGATCGACGCAACGTGTTCTCTTCGAGGAAATACGAACGAATAAACAGAGACAGTCAGGGATTTGATCTGTTTAACAGATCGATGTGTCGGAAGAAACCACCCTACAGATGGACCAATCTGAGACAAAGTACACGAAAGACTATCGGAGAGGGTCGACGGACTGACCACGGGGGTTAAGAAAGAAAGAAAGCCAAAGGCATCGAAAGGTATTTTTTATCGGTCGTCAGTCTATGCTCTCGTGAGAAGGTGTATCTCTACCCCCCTCCCCCTCCACCTCCACCTCCCCCTCTCTCTCCACATCTCGAGCGGTGCAGGATCGGAGATCCGGGTCGACCTTTCGGTCGTCGGGGGTGCTCCGCAGCCCGCCACTACGTAGGTATCCACTTATAAACACGACCCTACTTACTCTTTCCGTAGTCCTGGCCTCGTAGGACTCGCGTCAGAGCGGTAAAAGGGTAGATAGATACACGGCACGGTATTAGTAGGTATTA
The DNA here is from genome assembly GCA_014825975.1 of Bombus haemorrhoidalis. NCBI lineage: Eukaryota > Metazoa > Arthropoda > Insecta > Hymenoptera > Apidae > Bombus > Bombus haemorrhoidalis. The sequence goes on along the minus strand of CM026175.1, from coordinate 6,862,763 downwards.
GGTGTTGGCCTGGGAAAGGCTGCACGTGCTTGCGAGGAATCCCATCCCTCCTGCGAGTTCGGATAATTCTTTAAGTGCTTCCTTTCCCCCTTCACGTTGCCGCCGATCTCGCCACTCTTACCCGGGGGGGCCGATCCTCGGTCTCGACCTACCCCCTTTCTCGACACCACCCCCCTCTTGGAGAAGACCGACGTGCTCGCGGTGCTACAGACTCCGGTTCCGTATCCCTCTATAGATGCGAAGTCGTCGCCTCTTTTTCCATCGTCGTCGTTTGTCGTCTTCGATGGATCGCGAGATCCTCCGCAGCCAGCCAGACGGCTTTCAGCAATTTTACGTGTGTACGACTCCGATTCGGCTTTCACCGCGTTTGAACGCCGGCACCTTCCACCGGAGGCAGGCTCCCCCCTTAATCTTCTTAACGCGAAGTTAAGCATCGCCGAAGCTAGATGCGTCGACTTTAATGCATACGATAATCGGATAGGCTCGAATGGACGTCTAACGCGAGCGCCACGCTCTTCTAGATTAATTATCTATTAGGAGGCGGGCCATAGTTAGCGGCGTGTCATCCAGAAGTCGAACACGCCGGACTGCACGAGACGAGGAAGACGGTCACGAAAATTATTTTTGGTGAAAAGATTCGACGGCTGACGCGATTAATCGAACGATCGAGAATTCGTATTGTGAAAGTAAATTGGCCGCTATTTGCGAATCTATGGTTTCCGCAGGATATTTCCCGCAACTATTTGGCCGATTTACGTATTCTCATTCCGGAGCGACGTGTCGCGCGATAGCGGTATAAATAGAGCGTTACTTTCGCAATTTGAAACGGCAGCTTTCATAATTAGAATAATATTGCCACACGCGAGACTCGTAATTTCCGTAACGCGGCGCAGTCGAGCGACGGCGTAGTCGGTAAATGACATAATTATCGCTGAATGAGCGCTCGTATCGTGCCGGCGCCCGCCGCCGTGCGGAGCAAAATTACTTCGTAACACCTAGTTTTCCGCTCGGAAGTTCCGCCGCATCCGGTTGACGCAGCGAACGACGAACAAAATAATCCAACACGGAGCACGGAGTCGGGCGTTCTGTTCACGGCGTATCGCCTCAACTTCGTCGACAAGGACATCTAGGAAGCCATTAGAAGGGACGACGATGCCGATGCTTCGCGCGGAAAAGTCAACGAACCGTTCGAAGGCTCCTCGACATCTGGATGAAATTAACTCGACCGGCTCTTCCGCAGACAGACTGTCTGCCGCAGCTTCTCGCCTCCTGTGATATTTTTCAGGAGCGAGAAGACTCCCGGTTTCACCGAACGACCGACGAATCGAGGATTAGGCGACCCATTACGTCCGGAGATCTTCTGTTCGCCGATCGCGGATGAACGATTCGAAGAATCTAAAGCGTGCAGAAGACGCAGACAAAGAGGATATTCGCGAAAGACGCGCGACTCCGTGAACGGTGTGAATGGAAGAAGAAGTTGTACAAATTATTGCCGTCGACGTGGAAGAAGTATCTTCTTCGGTATTCCGATCGATGACAATCGACATCGTTGGCAGGCTACGCTGACAATGGCGGACAATGGCTGGCGCGGCGAATAAAAAGCGCAAGGTACGCGTGGAACCGGTGAAAAGCGTTGAATTCGTCGCGGTGGATTTATAGGTAATTATTTTTCTCGAACGTGTCCGCGCGTTCGACGTCCCATAGGGTGAGAGACGCGGAGGCGGAGGAGGTGGTGGAGACGGCGATGGAGGTTGTGAACGGGGGTTGTGGACGTGTTCCGTCAAGCGAATATCTCCGGCGAACGAGAGCCACCGCTGGGCGTGGAAACTAAAGCCTGATCATGTCGCGGATGTACATTTTCTACGGGATCGTATTCAGAGAACGACGCAGCCCGAGAGATGCGGGGTGTGGAGAACGAGCTGGTGCAGCCAAAAGGGGTGTGGGGGTGTATAACGCGACAATTGTCGGATACGACGATCCGCGCGAATCGCGCGCACAAGGACTTAGCTAGTCCGTGTATATATGTGCGTGAATCGTCACCGCGAGGCCGAGTGGAACAGCAGAATCCGGGAGGATGAGTATCGGGTAAGATACACGAGCGAGAATAGGACGGATAGAAGGGAAATGGAAAGGGAAAGAGGGACGGTGAACGACAGCGAGGGCGAGGGGTTGTATAGATACATCCCTGCGGCGGTGGTTTGTAATATTATGATAACCCTCCCTGGCTGCCTGGCTGCCTCACCCCTACCTCGTTTCCCTCCTACGCGGCCCAGGCTGCGCGGCCACCCTCTTTCAGCGGCCATGTTGCCGGGAAATATGATTATTGTTATTATTTGCACCCTCCTTCGACCGCATCCTCCTGACTCCTCACCTCCTCGTGGCAATCCTCTCATCCTACCGCTGTTCTCTCTCCCTCTTTCTGTCTTTCTTTCACCAATTCGTGCCACCATCGTCTACCGTTATGATGCTCGCAACTCGCTCCTCGCTATCCTCTCCCCTTCCCTCTCATCTACCCTCTGATTCCGTTTCCTCCTTCTCTCGTTCACCTTCTCTTTACTCATCCCCTTCGATCGAACTCGATTCTTTCTCCTGCTGGCTCTCGTCTCTAGATCCTACGAAGCGACGACTCTTCTCCGCTCGACGAATTGAGAGGAAACGAACGAGAACAAGTCCGAGGCAACTAACCGTCAACGGTGGTTCTGTCTTTATCTTGTCGCATCGCTATCGAGACCTTCTCGTTTACTTCCATGTCTCTTCGTTCTTCCGTCTTCTCGTCTCTGTTCCGCGGTACCTTGCAAAACTTTACGACGCGAAATGCCATCTCCGCGTCGCGCCTCTCAACCCCTCCCACCCTTTTTCTCTCGTTCCACCTCGTTCCTTCGTCTTTTTTCGCTCCCGACCATTTTACCCTGCTTCTTTCTTTCCTCTATTCGTTTTATTTTTTTCCACGTTTCTTTCTGTCTCCGTCATTTACCTCGGCCGCCCTTTTTCTTACTCGACGCGCAGTTCATCCGCAACTCGTCCCTGCGGAAACGTTTCATCGACCGAGACCATCGTTCTCCTTCCATCCATCCTTGTTTTTTCGCAGCTCTCCTCCGGGCTTTTTTTCACCACCCCCGAAACTTTCCTCGCGTGACTAATATCGAGAAGTGTCTCCGCCGGTACAGGAGTAGGACAGCTATCTCGAATCGGCCTGATAAACGGAAACTTTCGTCCGCCTTTAAAAAAAAGGGACGACGGTGTCTCTTTAAAAGTAACGTTCGTGTACTAAAGTTCGAACCTGTTTTTCGATCTTCTTCCAATATATATATATAATATAAAAAAGAAAGAAAAAAAAAAATAGAAAAGGAACGTGTTCTCCGGGAAATCTAGAGTTCAAACTTAAATATCGTTGGCACGTATCCCGAAGTAGGCGTCGCGAGGATCGCGACCAACTGCCAGGCCGTTTCCCGCAAATTCGACTAATCGTGTTATTCGACTTCATCTCGGTATACGTGTCTAACGCGGACAGTAAGCAGCGTTAAGTGTAACGAGAACCGTGGCGTCATGTAAGAAGGTAAGAAATAAGCGAACACCAACGGGGCGGAAGGGAAATGGGTGGGTGGTGGCGCGAATGACGAAGGAACGAACTAACCGTAGGTAGTAGGGAAGAGAAAGAAAGGAAAAAAGAACGATGCAAGAAGGTGGTAGTTTCGGTCTCGTAGTAGTCGCGAGAGTCGTGGTAATAAATGGGCAACACGAGCGCTTATAAGGGGTAGGTAATCTAAAGCTTTCGAGGCGGCAGCGCGGCGGGGAACATCGAGAGAAAGCGAACAGGAAGATGGAAGTTGCTGAGGGAGGAAGAGGGGGTGAACGGCGTGTAGGATGAGAGAAGAACCGGCTGGAGGAGGAGACCACGGAGGAAGGGGGATAAGGGTGGTTACGGTGAGGGTGTGAGATAAGGTATAAGGTGGGTAAGATGGCGGACAATTTGCCGCTCGACTACTCTTGCCCGCACCCCTCCCTCGACGATTCCACCCCTCCCCCTCTGGCCCATGTACCGGGTAATAGATGTTCCTCCTTCGCAACCAACAGAGAAACGTTGAACGCGCGCGCAAGCACCGTTCCCTTCCTCCACCCCTTGCCTCGTTCTCCCTTCCTCTCTTTCCTCTCAAGCTACGTTTCCTCTTCCTCCGTCTCTTTCTGTACGAGGAAAGAACCTCCTAGCCGCGGCTTTTCCATCCCTTTCGTACTCGACGCGTGCTAGGTGGAAGCGCGCATGAACGTATACGCGACGATGAGAGGAGAATCACGCGTGCACGCGAACAGAGACACGTACACGGCGCAAAGTTGCGGCCGCGTTCGCATATACACGGGAAACTGGCTCCGCGGTATTCACGTTCGTGGTACGTAGGTATTTTAAACGCTCTCCACACCGTCACCTGCCGCCGCCACTGCTCGCTCCACCCTTCGCGCTTGCACCCCCGCCCCACCCCTCGGCCCACCACCGACAACCTACCCGCCAGACCGCACCAGCATGCTCTCTCTTAGCATTCCATCCGCCATCTTCTCACTTAATAAAATAATTACCCCAGGCCAATTAAGCGTTCCCTCCTCTCTCGCCCCTTCGCCCCTACCATCCCGTACCTAGCCACCATCTTCGTCGCACCTTTTCTCTTCTCCGTCCCTCGTCACGAGGGTTCGCGTATACTCGCGCGTTCTTGCTCCTTTGAACAACCCGACCTTCTTTGGAGTCGCAAGCTATTTCGTACGGCCGTTACACAACCGTTTACTCGCGATTATTATTTCAAAAAGCCCGCCAAACAGGGTACCGATTAAGCCAGGAGAGAATTATTCAGACACGATGACGCGTGCCTCGGCACGTACTTTCCGATTCGATTCAGTTCAGGTAGAAATGATATTGTCCGCGAAAATGTCGTTCCGACCTTTTTTTTATTCAAAAGGTTAAAAAGATTACGATCGGTTGTTTTTCGAGTACACGGAGCAGGGGGGCCGCGAGGGCGCGCTCGCGTTGTTCCCGCGTTTTATACGCGTATCGTTATTTAACGACTCGTCACTCGCACTTTTTCCCGTGTACGGGAGAGATTTAACGTGCACCGGCGATAATGCATTTTATATTTATGCACCGGTGAAAATTTAGCATGAAACGACGATGCATTGCTCGTCAGCACGGAAAATCATTTATCGATTTCCAATATAACGCTGTTTTATCTTTCGTATAAATATAATGGCCCCCGGTAACGTACCCGATGAATCCGGCACGCCCTATTTTTCACATCCGTCGGTGTTTCTTCTCGGTTCTTCATTTTCCGATCGTTCGCTAGCTGCGTTCGGGTTCTTAAGAATCCTATATCTTTTCAATGACCATTTTCCCAAATACGTATGACGATCAGCGATTTAACTCTGTAATTACGTTATTCGTTACATCTTGCTTAGCACTTTCGCAGCACTCTTAGTAACGCTATCGCGTTAATTTAAACGAAAAATTCCAAGCTGACGCGACGCGGAACATTAACGCGTTCTAACTAACAATTACGAATCGAGACCCATTGGAGACGTTCCTAGTGACATCTACCGGTAACCGCTGAATTTAAACGTGTTCTTTAGACGAGACGATGGCACTGTAATCGAGCTGAGTCAAAATGTCTGCCATGTCGTTGGTAGCTCGTGTTTTCAGCAGACACGCCGTCAATGTTTGTTACAAAGCTGCCTCAGTGTCGGTTCAAGTGCAACCAAAAAGAAATCAGTGGAATCTTATAAAAGTGCCAAAACCTGGAGTGAAAGGGAAAAGTTACCGAAGGATCGTCCACTTTAAAGACAAGTATACGATTGAACCTTTAAATGTTACGAATTTAGCAGGCAGAGATCCCGTTACAGGTGCGTGTTATATTTAAATTTCGCTCGTTCTGCTTCGATAGTCTTCTATTTTCATAAGACACTTTAATAATTACGAGACGAGAAATTACTTTCTCACAGTTTCTATTCCTAACCCGCATATAGATTTCTTGTTTTGGACGGTGCAGCCATTAGTCGGTAAAGGAATTTCCTTCTACGGCGGGAAATTCGATTAGCATATATCGAAATCAATGTTGCTTTTTTTTCTCATTCATGTTATTTACGATTAAAACAGGAAGATTGGTGGCGAAAGGTATCGGTGGTGGGATCAAACACAAATATCACTGGATTCACTGGATAAGAGATGGGCCTACCGATCTTAATGAACCCCCAAGAGAAGACAAAGTGTTGGCAGTATTCAAGGACGGTTGCAGAACGTCGTTCGTAGCTTTGGTTGGAAACGGCTCTAATTTGCGATACATTCTCGCGACGGAGAATATGAAAGTTGGAGACATAATCTATACTCATAAAGGCATTCCTGAGAATCATGTCAGAGCCTCCGAAGGAGATGCTTATCCATTGGGAGCGTTGCCCAAAGGGACGATCGTTAATTGCGTAGAAAAATATCCTAATCAAGGAGGTTATCTCATTCACGCCGCTGGTACGTACGGCGTTATATTAAAGAAGGATGGAGAGGATCGGGTGATCGTTAAAATGCCAAGCAAGAGGGAGTTCAGTATCCACCAAAGCTGTATGGCGACTGTGGGTAGACTGTCGAACGTCGAACATGGTTCGACGCCAATTGGTAGCGCGCAGAAGAATAGGGAACTTGGAAATCGACCGAGAAGCGGTCTGTGGCAGAGGAAGACCGGTCGATTCGGCCGAAAAATAAAACCTCCGGCTCCTGTACGGAAGATCGGCATGGATCAACAGGATAATACGGATATTAAGTTTAAATTGAATATTACAGCACTGAATACTATAAATTTATAAATTATATTCAATAAATGTTACTTTATTGTACCGTTTTATTGTCTCCGTTACTTTTCCTTGGCGGTATTTGGTAGTTACGACGAGTAGTAGTCGTAATATTAACGAATAGCGCTTGGAGATATCTTTGCGTATTTATATATATATATATATGTTTGTATGTTTTTCTAATTCTAATGGAATCACTTCTGAGTCGTCGGTGACTTTTATACATAGAAATATCGCGATTTAGAATTCTCCAATTCGCGATACGTTCCTTTAATTTTACATACTTTGCCCGATAGTATTTCGGTCTTGCGACTCGTTCAAAGGCCTTTGTTGTAATATACCGTTCGAAGATTAGGATTTGCGGAGAGCACCTGATCTCGTACATCTGGTTCTAAATCGTCCACCGAAATAGGTACTCGTTGTACGAACAGAGCACAACAAAGAGGAGTGGCGAACGTCAAGCAGACTCCGCAAATTAAAACCTGTATGGGGACGACTGCCCATTTCGCGTTACGTAACATTTGTCGTCGGTCCATGAAATTCATTAGAATGGGCGACAGTACTAAAAAACAGATGTAACATTTTGTAATTCTCTATTCATACGATAGACTCGCATATAGATTAACGGATGAAAGCAATTTCAATACTTACTCATGCTCGGCGCAGACATAAGAATACGAGACAGAGTAACAGCGGCAATGGCTTTGCTCGCTGCTCGTCTACTGCTGCCGACCTTCGTACCTTCATCCGTTTGTAATTCGATCCCGTTTTGAAGCTCCGGCATTCTCATGAAGGGAATGTTTACGCAGTTGGCGGCGGCAACTGCTGCGAAAGGCACTAATCGACCTATCAAGGGTGGTGCATTCCGTAGAAGTCGATTTAACCCGAGAGCTGTCATCACAGCCCCTCCAGTTGCAACGGCGTAACTTTGTAAAATCGTGTTCATAGGGATCGGACTCGATCCACTGCGGTTTGTGTAATTGACGATCGCGTTGAACGATTGGTTTATCCACTGCCAAACGACGACGTGCGCCGTCGTTCTGAAAAATTATAAACGAAATACTGTAACATGGTTTGCTATGAGAATATCTTATATTAAATTCATCGAAACGGATCCTTCCGTTACTGTCCTTGACATGCGTTTGATATTTGCGTCTGTTATGTGGAGCAACGAAGAGTCTCGAGATAAAGTTGCGACGCGATAATTGAATTCTTCTTCTCTGACATACTGACTGATTCTTCTCTTTCGCTTTTATTTGGTCGCACAAAAACGTGACTGTCGGTCGTCGTCGGACGTCTGTGTTTGTAATTTGGAATTACACAAGGTGAAAGGTCTAAACGGCGTTTATCGGCGCGTTCGATAAACTCGATCCCGTTTCCTCGAAACTATGTAGTATATATCGCGAGAATTTACGTCAACAACGAGTACGTACTTGTAAAACGTCAACATACAGCCGGTGATCATCATATTCATCGGAACTTGGGCACTCATGCGTCCAATTAGCAACATTTTCTCGCCCGTGTCGGGATGGTACGCGCTGTCGTACCGGTATTTGCATTTCCACAACTCGTCCTGCGTCACCTTTAATCGTGCCAGGCTATCCCCTTTCCTATGTTAACGCAAACGTTATGTACGAACATTAAGCCAACAACAGCGTAAACAACCGCTATTAACTAATATATTCCGATGTAAAGTAAGAACGACGTCAGATGTATTCTCAGCATCATACGTATGAACTACCTGTACTTTGTGACGATGTCTCGGGCGTGCTCGAGCTCCTTGGCGCTGAGGAATAGATTCAATGGGTTCGTGACCGTGAGGAAATGTAGCGCCCTACCCTTGTACGTGCTCTGATCCCAGTATGGCTTCTCGATGTCGATCTTTCGCTCGTCGGCAAACGCGCCGACGTCCTTGTTACTCGACATTTTGCGAGTCTTTTCCGCTCCTCGAACTCGTTCCTCCTCCCACTACCGGCACACACCAGTTTCTTTTCTACTCTTTTACGGCCACTCACCCCACCACGCGGTCGTACCGGTTCTATGCAAGTCAGCAGAGCTCCTGTCGGCTGTTGTTCGCCGTTCCTGAACCAAGAGAATTCCTCTTGGCGTGATCCTCGCGAGAGGACGCTCAGACGTCAACGATAGCGGATCTCGCGCCGACGACTGAACGATTCCACCGTTCACAGCGACGTCGTTCCATCGAGTACTCGCTACCTCGTGTCTCGCTCGACTTTTCGATCCACGCACTTCTCTCTCCTCTGCTTTTCACCCCTTCGACGTCGTTATCGATAACGTGCACGCGTGCGCAACCACTGTCCATCATTTCTCGCTTGTTCCTTCCGCCAAGAGATGGTGGTGTGTCTATGTTCGGTTTGCAATTTGAAATTCTGATTTCTCGACGGACTGGGTTAAATCGGATGGCTTCAAATTTTATTTTGGTACATTTATAAATTTAATGGAGGGTTAGGGGATTATTTTAATATTTGGGATAGGAGAGTTGGTGAATACTTAAGAGCAAAGATAGCAAAGGACAACCCTTCTTAGTAAGACTTCAACCCTCCAATAGATGGGGCCACTTTGCTTTCTATTGTCGTAAGAGCAGTTTGAAATATCAAGCGTTGGCGAAAGTTTAAAGTTGATCGTAGGATACGAATGCTTTACTTCGTTTAGATGTCACTCCCCACTATCTGGACGCTGCTTTGTTCAACAAGTAGGCGTGATTTCGTGTTACTTTACGATTACGCATCGTTTGACGACAATAAAAACATTGATCGAGTAGCAGTATTATTAACGACCAAGGCACGACCAAGATCAAACAAATTATCCTATCGCTGCATATCCTATTTGCTTTAAACAGAGCCGAGTTAAAGAGAAGACGGACATATGTTGTTTCCAGGCTATATTTATTTTACAATTATTCGCTTGAAATCGAAATCTATTGCGTCAAGTGGCGAAAATATTGTTTCCCTAGTCCGAGGCATCCTCTAAAAGACTGTGGTTTTATGAGGGTTGTTTCTCATCCTAGCAGAAAAATACCAAAGCTGGATTCTGTGACTCCGGAAACCCCCAAAAATTGTTCTGTTTGTATATAATAACACATAATTAATAGACGTATGAATTTAGACCGGGTTTCTACGGTTTCTGACCACTGTGGCGCCGTGTCGATTCAGTTCAAAGCAATAACAGTGCCCATTGAAAATTCACACATTCCACGAAAGGAGTAGCGGCCAGCCGATACAACCATCGACCTCGAATATCAACTTCTTCGTTGTTTTGAGTTTCTTAGATTAACAATTAATAGCTTCTCACATCTTCTGTCCCTACGCTACAACTAGTTTAGTTTGCAGATTTGTTTAGTTTGCAATTTGATTTATCGATGGCATACGAAAGACGTTCGTGCTGCGGTTCATCTTACTAATAGTCGTATCACATCACGTTTCTCACGTTCTTTGCATAAGAGACGTGCGTTACAAAACAAAAAACAAAAAGAAAAAAAAAGAAAAGAGAGAAAAATGTTAATAAGATGAATGCTCCTAATTGATAATTTCAAGGGGTGCCTTATTTCTAGGCCACCAATCCACGAAGGAATGTTTTATCGAATTTATTGCATTCATTACCTAGCGAAAGAAGCATGTTTACCGTTCTAGTTGCACTTCATTTTGTACATTTCGAAACGAGGCCGTTAGCGACACGTTGTATCGCCCCAGCTATGCATACGCGTTTACAACATCGAAACCAGTGTTTTGTTCGATCTAATCAACCTCATCGACGCATCGACATTGATTCACCATTTCCCTATCGTGAGCTAGTTGTCCACTCTGCAACCTACTTCGTCGCCTGTATTCGCGCATGCAACTGAAACCGAAAACGAAAGGCATGATGAGGCGCACGCGGTAACTTTATTCCGTTACGCGCGATTATGCGCGCGCGTTTATATTGATCGCATAACACGGATCTTTAAGAGATACGACTTTTCCCTGTTTAATCATACTGTCCAGTTTAATTACGAATCGATCGAATTCCGATTGTTTGTTTTTCTTTAATCTAGATCTGGATTTTTCTCAAAAAAAAAAAAAAAAAAAAAAAAAAAAACGGAGATATTCAGAACGTAGAGTTTTTCTCGCCTTTCCACGTGTTTCCGTCAACGGAGAAACAGATCAGTTTCTCTGTATTTACGAGCATTTTTTTCGCGAAGACGTTTTACACTTCACCTAGTGGCATAATTTCATTGCCGAGGACGTATCGATGTGGGAACAAAGTCGACCAAGCTGTTATTCTTTTTGTCAGAAGATCGATAATTGTCGATGATAGAGTTCGGTACTTTCACCGGAATAAATCTGCCGGCAACGATGCTCGTTCATGATCGCGTTCCAGTGAATCTCGAGAGCAATAATTGCATACCGCCGTAAATCTAGGTATCCTTGGCTTTGTATAAAATAGAGGCTACCAAAGGTGGACGATAAGCGAACCGTAAACGCGGCCTGACGCGACGAATCTTCTTTCTTTTTCCCTCGTCCATTTCTAGCCGCGATTTCTAGCGATCGCTCGAGTTTCCGAAACAATAAAATTATTCGCAAATTATGCAAAGCAGGAAATTACTCCGGTCGGCAGTCTAGAAATTTTATTGTCCACTGCGATTTTTCCTGCGAGGTCGTTCGTTGATTCAAACCTCTGTTCGTTCCGTGAAATGTAGCTCAGTTGGTTTGACATCAATTTTTACGATGCTTCGAAGAAATTCTGTCGTTCGTCATTATTTCTTTAAAAAGATTCGTAAGAAGCATATTAAGCATCCTTATCAATGTGTGCACGTTTTGCTTCATAAAGAGCATGTATGGTATATATATATATATATACACAAACACGCATATTACATTGGTCTAACGATTAAGATACACTGTACATATTTATATCATCTTCTGGTAGATAATAAAAAGACAAAGATCCTGTTTCCTACTCGCTGCCCACGTATGAATGGTACGCGTTAAAATAACACCGCCGTTACACTGATACCGTTTCAAGGAAGCGGTTTACTATCGCTGTCGATATTTCTTTGCACCGAGATATTAGCTAATATTTGGTCGCTATCGGTGACTCCCCACAATTATTACGTAAAGCAGTTATCGTCTATTTTATTTCTAATACTGGATTCGGATAATCGTTTATAAATCGCACATTATAAATTGTTTATACAATAGTTATTGTTTATTTACATATTTCGCTTACATTTCTTCTTTAGCCTTCTGTCTTGTTCACAGATTTGATTTATTTACATTTCTTTATTGCCTTTACACTTGTCTACTTGTTTCCTTTTTACATATGTCTGTTATTTGTTCATTTGCGTCTTTTATTTGAACCAGATGCATGCCATTATAGGATGTTAACTGCAAAATTCCGCATCATCGATCGTACATGATGGACGTGAAATAGAATGCATTAATCAACTCGATACTTTCGACCGCGATTAACGTGCTTCGAGTTCGAATCCGTGAACTACAATTCCCTGAACCGCGCATTCACCGCAATCCTTAAATAACCAGACGTTAATAAGCAATTCTGTTCTCCATCTTCTTTTTCAGCTGTGAAAATAAAATCGATTCACGATCAAGATCTAACAACGTTCTTATTCGTTGTCACGTTGTCACGATATGACGATACATGGTGTGAATTGAATGGAACGTTCGATTTGCAACGATCGACGGTGACCTATCTTCTCGTTGGCCGAATAATCGTTTTATTACACGTTCGCACATTTCTCCTGTTTCCTAGTATCGATTTATATCGTATCACATGATTTGCGAAAACTGGGTCAGCGAATGATCAAGTTAAACAAATTGCATCGTGAATGTGGCGTGTCTAAGGAATCCGCCCTCCAGGCATCGGTATCTTAGTTTAACCTGGTCGTCCCTACGATCAAATCTACGTACATACTTTCGAAGCGCACAGGATCGTTGATAAAATGTGTTTGATTTATCAGCGAATTACTTTTTAAAGCTAAGACATTCTTAATCATTGACTTCAAACGGTGTTCTATAAAAGGTGAAAGATTTTTACGAAAATCGACCGTTACTATCAGAGTACCTTAAAGGTATTTTCGATAGAGAAAAAGTCACCTAATTAACACGTTGAGGTTATTAGGTGAGGATGTGATGTTAATACAAAGAGAGAAATGCGTGGGTAAAGTGTAAGGTAGAAAATATATTTTAAATACTCTGAAGTGTAAATACAAGTCGCGATACTATCGAGCTGGTGCAAATCCGCACGCTGGCAGTGTTACCTTACGACTGAAAACCCTGAAGTCATCGTCTGTCTATTTTTCATGGTTTGCCCTCGGCCCTATCTTTTGTTTATACGTTGTCGATGGCTTCGGTGGTTGACAAAACTAAAAGACCAGACGTAGAGTTTTCTTAGAAGTTTTCTTAATGGTGATCACTTCAACGTAACACGATCAAGGATCGTTAAAATAATAAAAATTTCAAGTTCAGCAAGATATCTATCTACAGTTGTTATTACGCTATACAAGTCTAAATTACCAATATCGACGTAGGCGGCATTTTACGTAATTGGGATTATTACTACGTAAATAGTATTATGGCATGTAAATTAGTTTGAGGAATGATTAACATCGTCTTGACAGCGATGAAAGTTTGTTAATCGTGAGATTTTATTTCGTACAAAATATATCGGGGACATCCTTTCCTTTATGAAGCTAGGCAACTCTATATTAATAACATATCGCGTAATTAAGCTTATCGATAGTGGAACAGCCGGAGATCTTATCCGAGGTAGAAACTGGATGTGCACGAAAATAGAGAAGCAAGTTCACGGTGTTTAGAGAAATCCAAATAAAAGTTAAAATCGTGCGAATATTCCTTTTGCTTGGGACAAGTCACGTCGCCATCCTAATGCATAAATAAGACCAGCGAGTAACTCATTGCGCTGCAACGAGGTCAAAAGAAGAATCGTGTCTCCCGTAAACCGAGATCGCAAGGTGTAATGCATAAATTAATTCTGATATGGTTCTTGAATTTTTATACTTCCAGCCCTTACGAGATTATGGCAGTGGAACGATACGTTCCAGGATAATTTTTAACAAGATAGTTGGGCTGCTATAATTTTTGCAGCATCATCGAGACCTATTCGGAGCATTGAATTATATTATTATTACGAATGATTGTATATAGTGGATTTTAAAAATTATTTACGATTAACTTACATTTTCTTTTTCAAATGTGCCTTTTCAAAGAATTCATCTCTAGGAGACTAAGAAAAATCTTACCACAAAATTGAAACAATATACGTCCTTTCATATTTTAACTAACCCCAAATTTAAAAGTTGGATCAAAGTAGACCGAGAATATTTTCTAAGATAAACTATGCCATGAATGGTCGTTATATATTATAAATATATTATAAATATATCATGTAAATAGCCACAGCTGATCAGAAAAGAAATATTAGTTACACGTATTAATTATAATATATAATACAAATATAGGTAATTATCTGGTCTGGTTATTAAATCAACTTGGTTCAATTAGAACATACGTGACATTCATACGATACATGTAAACTTGAAATACTTTGAAAGGTAGTAGTAGTGAAAATTATATGTAAATGAAAACGTTACGCTTCTTCCGACGAAAGGTAAAAGGGAAGAAACTAATTACCTTACAAGTTCTGTATATTCACGTAACGTTGTGAAGATATTCGACTGTGATACCAAAACCAGAGTTCCGAGCATCATTTTTGCCTGTTTGCTTCCTTTTTGTTTACTTCTCGCGGTTTTTGTTTGGACAATACGTTCGACAACGATCATAAAATTCAGACGAGTTTTCGAGAATTTTACTGACAGCTAAGAAAACTATGTCACTCATTACGACCAGTTAGATAATCAGAAGTAAGTATCAAAAAGCAACGAGAAAGTAGGCAAAAGTAGCAATTTATTCTTTTTTACCATCGAATGTAAATTTTTTTTTCATTTTTCCGTCTTTCAACTTGTCATTTGTCATAGAAAGCTTGTGGATTTGCAACAATGTATCCTTGCTGATTCGAGTTATTTTTTCTGAAGTGTACACGAAGTCGTTTCTGCATCTTCAAATTATTTCATTCTTATTTCAATTTCCCCACTTCATTAATCCAGTCTTTCAAAGATACGTGTGCTCAATCGTAATTCGACTGAAAACGTTTAACAAAATCTCTGCATCAACGACGAAGGGTACTAACCGGTCTTGGAAAGAGGCTGGTCGGGAACACCCAACCATGTACAACAGTGTATCTCCTTTCTCGTCACATGATAGATGCGTTAAACCGAAGCAGTAGGTTACATCGAGAAGAAGTCGAAGAAGTCGAAGAAGTTGTGGGATGTAAATGTCTATGATTGCTATACATATATATACATATATATATATATAATGCCAATTAGTTAGATCGGATCAGCCAAAGATTCGTAGATGCAACTTTGCTTGAAATTCAAACTTTGGCGAATATCTCTGCAACTGCGAACGAAGTCGTTTACTGGTATTATAATGACTAATTATCATAGAGTTTGCTGAAATTGCTCTGCGTTTTAATCGCGTTTCTGATCAATTGCGATAGTCAGTTTCGTTACGAGCACCGTTCGCCGGGTTCGCCGTTGCCTTCTCAAACATTACAACGCGAAGAATCAAGTCTCTGTGCAGGATTATCTAAGCCATGGACCGGTACCCCCACCGACCTAAATGCACTACATATAAATAGTCAGGACACCTCGTAACTATCGTCAGAGAGCTTGTGGACTTAATCTTGTCGTCTCGTCTACATAAACGAGGCGTAGTGCTCACGTATCTCCATTCATCTATTTCTTCATCTTGTGAATATAATTATGGAAATAAAAGTTCATCGAAAAAATCCCTGTATAAGTTCGGGATAGAGAGGATCGTTGCGTTGACGATCTTTGTCTTTTTCTTTTTTTTCGATTTTCATTCGCGGAATCATGAAGTGTATGCAAGACGATTGGAAGTTGGGCTGGTTCGAGAGAATTAGCTACGTTTTGTTAGTGACTTTTTATTGTTTTTCGAAGCACGCCTTTGTATTGGCGTTTGATAATTCAACCAACACGTTTGTCGAGAGATCTCGAGTAGACTGCAGCCTGCGCAAAGATATAATCACTTGCGGGAAATACAAAGTAGCCAGGTGGCTTCATGACATTGCGAGGGAGAAGGTATGACAGTGATACAGCGATCTTTATTTTGTTAAGTATCTTACCAGATTACGAATGGATAAAAGTTTGAACATACAACATTAGCTTCTAAGAAATGTCATGCACTACATAGTTCCAAATAGAAGACCGCGTTGTTAAGCAGCATTGTACTCGTTATTTCGAAACTTGTCGTAAAAAATGAAACAATCTTTTCCACAAGGTGCTTTGTTGTACGGGTAGAGACACTTTTCGAGGAAAATTAGTGGAAGTAGCGTGTAACTGATTGAAATCCGTAACGATTTCGCTGCAAACCATCATTATCATTCGTGTTCGTGCAACAGCGAGAGTATCCACACACACGTTGTACCCACGTTACTTTCGTCAACTTTTACTTTTTAATTAACGCTGTCGGTAATCGAATCGTACAGTCGTGGCCTATACGTACAGTTAATTTCAAACACAGATTTTCGTATCTCGTAACACGAGACGATGTAGAAACACAATAAAATTGTATTTATAATTTATTTATTTATTTAAATTGTATTTATAAATTATAATTAATTATTTTCATCCTTATTAGGAATACAGCTATGGTTCCCTGCGTATTGTGAGGATCCCATCCATATCTGGACAACCGATACTCCCAAAGTTATCACAGTCGCGTGTGTTCAAAACCGACGCGGTCGAGGCCTTGAACTTCGTCAGGGACTGCTTGGAGGATCTGCTGACGAAACGTGCCTTGGTTTACACGGTCGACAACTCTGCCACTGGCAGGAGTTTCGGTAGCGCGCCTATGATCATGGACGAGGATGAACTCGTTCAAATGACGAGCAGAAAATACTCTGCTGGTAATTATATTCTTAATTTTCAGGATCGAGTCTCTCGAATTGTAAACCGTGCTTTTAAGAAACGCGTGTTTCGACGTTTCACCAACATTGCGGATAGTTGCATCTGTGAAATATTTTTGAAATACTGGCTCGCGAATAAATTCATTATCAATTTTCATATCGATGATATTAATCGTTTTATCTAGATAACTGGAGACTTCTGAAGAAGAAATCCTCCATAATCCTTCCTCTTCTAATCCTATTAAACCTACTGAAAGTGAAACTGTTGCTTCTACCCATTTTCCTCAGTGTTCATTTCATCAAGAAGCTACTAGTGTTAGCTTCCATCATTGTTCCCTCGTTATTGGCGCGTCTGAAGATTTGCAAACTCGCGAATTCGCATTATCAGGGTTACCCTTATCACATGTGGAGTACAGCCGCTGATACATCCGTCGATTACCCAACAGGTAAATGAACACGATTATGTTTTTTGTGTCACGCTTTCTTAATTCAAAGCGACGAAAATTACATCGATTGCAAAAAACGATTATAAGAGACCAGGATAACCGAGACGATCGAAGTATCGTCAATATACGTTGAGCCAATGCTCGATGACACGATATTTCTCTCCCTGTCAATCAACTACAGTTATATAACACTCGATGATTCTTAAACGTGGAATTGTCGTATACAATGCATTCCGATAGCTCGTTGATAATGGTAATTTCAATAATTGCACGCGTTTCTTGGGATATGAAAAATTTGAGTGCTACTCGAGTATGACGATCGCTCTTCCATAAGCATTGTCGAGCAATGGTCGCGTTATTGCCACTTTGAACTTTTCTACCGAGACGAAATTTCAATCGTTTCGAAATTTTCTGTTCGAACGAATTATTTATTGGGGAGAGTGGAGAATCACTTCAAATTATTCCGAATTATTTTACAATATTTCAAAGTATCTCCGAGTATATAAAATATGGGGAAATTGTTTCAAATTATTTTAAATTACTATGAAATATCTCAGTGTCTATACAATTTTTTTTTTTTTTTTTTTGTTATTTTCATCAGGATACGGTCAAGAGGAGCCATGGTCTCACAGGAGTGATTACGTCTCGGTAAACTCCCCTTACATGGGATACCAGGGTTATCGCAACCCCTATGGATGAAGTTAGGCAGCAGGCAGAAAAACATCGCCGATCGACTTCAACTTGCCATTGCATCGAAACTCAAACGGACGAACTACGATTGTGCACCTTCCGCTTTCTTCTCTTAGCAACTTTCGACTGTGTTCTCTACGCATTTGCGGTTTTCTTCTCGCGACTCGCTAATCCCCTTTCTTCATTCCTAAACATCCTAATTACGAGGCGACAAACGACTTATATTTAGCAATGATTATCGAGCGCGTTCCTCGTCGCGAAATGACTTTCACACGCCATGCTCGCTACCGTTACAAAATTGGTAACGAGCATCGCCGTACGTAAACGTCGAAATCACGAACACGCGTCTGACGATTTTCTTCTGCAAACTGCAGAAACTGTTCGCGAGTATTGTTGCGTAGCACGCGAGCCTCCAACGTCGTCCGTGAATATTTGTATACCGTGATCTAATAAAATCGAATTCGCGAACAACAACGCCTCGCGTGATGTCAACGCTGATCACTTCCGGGCTAATAATCGGAGGGCGGGGTTGAAGCGTGTGGTCTGCCCGAGAATGTACAGACGCGTAGTTTGTACAGTAGCGAGCGATCGTCAGTGACCAGATAGTAGATAACTTTTGGTTAAATAAAGTTACGTAGAAAGAAACGAAGAATGCTGTTGAAATTATTCATGTAAAATTATATCGCATCGACGATGGTAGATTTATTATTTCCTTTAAGACAGGATTAACATAGACAGACTACAATGTTTCACCTTTTCCCTTTAGCACGTAATAGTACGAATTTGGAAAAATCTATCCGAAGACCAGGAACTTCTTGTTCACGCAGGAACGGCCGTGCGTTCTTTATTACCGTAATTGTAAGGCCATGACTACTCAGTACGACAATGACCTCCGATTGCGGAACAATAAGCGTTCTACTACAAGTTCACACTCGCAGATGCAGATTGATTTCGCGCGATGCTTCTTTCCAGCATTAAACGACATCGATCGCCACCGGAAATCTTTCCTCCGTATACGATCATCGCTACATATGTAACGTCTAAAACAGGCTAAAAGTCATTCGTGCATTTTCAACGTTCTCCAAGAAATATACGTACGTAGTTGCCATTGCTCGTTGAAACAAGAAAAATACCTTCAATCGTTTCACAAGTTTCTAAATTTTCCTCGTCCAATCTTCCAGTGCGAAATGGAGTCGGGCGATGGTCGATCGATCGGCGCAGGTGAACGGCGATGGTCAAGGTCATTGGAAACTTAAAGGAGGCGCGGCGGTTCCCCTTACGAATGACCTACTGACAGATTTGGACGGTCGCTCCGGCGTGTGACGCGTGCTTCCGCAGGCGCGCGCTGACCCATGCACGCATGCAGGATCGGGAAGACCGTTATAGGGCCACATACGAGTTCGAGGCGAATGTGGCGCGGCTGTCCACGCGTTCGACAAATCCGCGGGCGAGTATCGCGCCCCGATCGTTGCACGCGATAACACTTGACCATTCGCTGTATTTAATAATAATAATCCAGTCAATACATTGAAACAGCTGGGCCTGCGATCAGTGCGAGATACAGCCGACACGCAGCCTGCACTCGCTGTAACTCGACCGTTACGTTACAACCGACAGGGAACGGAGTATTAACATAACGGCATGCGCTATGTGTACTCCCGATGTTCGATATACCATGGGTTGGTTCGAACGGCGTTGAATTAATCGATACGCGAATCGATGTTCGAGAGGGTTGCGTTCGTTGTTGATGTAGATTCGAAACTAGAGGAAGAGCGAACAGAGTTTTCGAGTAATCGTAATTCGGAGCGAGCAAGAAAGAGGAACAGAGTCCGAAGCAATTAGAAGTTGGAATGAAAAGTAAACGTAGATTCGAGTGAATCGATAAGAACGATAGAATGTGAAATAAGAAGCGCGTCCAGGTGAATTCTGTATTCGTTTCACGTATAGAGAGTAAGACAGTGAAATCTCTGTTTGCGACAGATATTCGATTCTATTTCGAACGGAGAACGTCAGGCTATCTGGAAATTCGCTTAACTTCGGTATCTAATAAATCGAACAACTCGGCAAAAAATTGATATTTAAGATAAATAATAGGATACAGTAATAGGAATAAGACAAAAATGAGGCAAATTTGATATTTGACGAGCAGGCTGTGCTGTTACGCGCACGTTTGCTCGGATATTAATTGCCAAGAATTTGTAAGAGAATCTAAGAAATCTGAGAAGTATTTAACCTTAACGCAACGGTTCGAGAGATCTTTCGTTTCGTTTTTAAGGAAACGATTATGGAAGATCGATGCGCGCATGTAGAAGCTACATGGAGGAATCTGATCGATAGAGAGCAAATGATGCAGCACTTTCTAAAACCGGTTGACTTTTTCTCTTTTACGACACTTACATTTTTCGAACTTTTTCTTACAAGATTGGATTAGTAGAGTTCGCTGCAGGTCCGATAAGCAGACACGCGTTTGTAACGTACAATTAGGCTAAAACATGGTCGCAACAACGATATAATATTCTCTCGAGTTATTTCGAATTGGAACTTGCTAACACTTAGGTGTTCTACCTCTTTCATTTCTTTCAAAAGTTATTGAATTATTCATTGAGACTTGTCAAAACTACGAAGCAGTTCCTTAATAAGTTTTTAAGACGATTTCTAGAAGGTTAATAACCCGTTTCAATTCCCAATTCCACGGAAGCGAGTATCTATGAAATTTATTTAATTGAGACTTAAATAGATAATAAAAATTACTTTGAATAACGAGAAGGGTTTAAACAACATTTAACTGGTTTAGTCTATCGTTCTCTCTCTCCCTCTCCCTCTCTCTCTCTCTCTCTCTCTCTCTCTCTCTCTCTTTTACGACGTAATACAAACATAGACAAACGTAGTCCCATCGCGTGGATCCTTCCTCTCCGTTTGATATCTTCAAGCGATTAAATCGATCAGAAATCTAATCCAAACTATTACAATCTCCGGATGACAGCCGTAGACGTGAAATTCTTGAAAACGAAAAAGGGAACGATGTATTTTATCGTGACCCTGTTCTGAGCATGAACATTTTTACCGGTTAGGCGTAGCTGTGTCATCGAACCAGCTCGACCAGATAACGATTAAGAAATCGAGCCGATGTCTTCAGCTTGTTAATGAATTATAGTCGTAAGGTAACTAGTGGCCCTTAACGAGTTAACGATACTTCCATATTTCATTAGTTTCTTACGTATCTTCTGTCCTACACCTTCGTCTAATTATCACGCCGTAGTCTTCGAACACTCCGACAACGATCTAATCCAAATCTCTCCGTTCCATTATGCTAAACACATTTTGCTTTCTAGATACAATCTACGCGATCGAATCTATTCTTTGAGATTAAAATTCTTGCCACGCGCCCAATCGAATTTTCCTTGGCTCGAAGTGAAACACGCGAATACGATCATCGATTTCGAGGAATAACCGAGCCGTCCGGGAATTCGGGACGCGGCCACAGTGAAATCGTCCGTAAAAGTGTGCTCGGTGTATTCGTGTCCAGGCTGTTTGGGCTTACGCACGAGGCACCCTTTTCTCCTGATTAACGTCATTAACGTTTACGATTTTTTTCCACGCTCGTATCGAACGACGCTCTCTCGAGTACTACTTCAAACGAGCGCCCGATGAAAACGCTGGCTCCTGGATGCAAGATGTTCGCGGTTTTTCTCTGCGCGATCTTTTCGACAGGAAGCAAAATAAAGTCGAAACCGGATTAGCGGCCTACTTGTATCTGAAAATACGCGTGTTAATATTTATGTCGATGGTGCAACGACACTGGGGACACACGGCCATACCGGTGATTTTCCACGACGAGCTTTCCGCGCGAGCTTCGGTGTCGTGCGTTTATCGAATCCGATTAGATTTCTCCTTGCATTTGACGTCGCGTCTCTTACAAGCATAATCGTTACTCCTGCGTCGATCGCACCACCTTTTATCTATCGAAATATTTTTAATTATTCGTCAGAGTTCGGTGATCCGTTCACGAATTGATTACAAACTGGCAGATATGACAACGATAAAAATGAGATATTCTCATCCTTATTATTACACAGTGATAAACAGATAAATAGGGGAACTCCTCAACCAAATTTAACTGAACTTAATTTTTAATACTATATTTACAGCGCGTCGAGGAACAAGAAAAGTATTTGTTAACCCTATATTTCAGAAACAACAACAACAAAAAAAAAAAAAAAAAGAAGAAAGAGGAATAAAAGTTTTCACGATACGATCAGTCGAATTTACGAATAGACATTTCTCTGTTAATACGTTTGCTAAACAAGTAAAACTCGGCCATTTCTAACGCTATTATGATTTGCATAAAATAAGTAATAAAACGCTATCGTTATAATAAGATCGCGGATGTCTATGTATCTGCAGGTGATAACATTTATATAGGATAATAAAATATTCAAAGTACAGTGCTTGTTAAATCTTTAATAGGTGAAACACATTTCTCCCTAGATCCTTTAGTTATTTTCATAAAAACAGCGTAACTATCCGTACTCTGGTTACTACATTATGTCGCGTCATTACAAAACTAGAGTCAAAAATTCGAATTGAAATCACAATTAATACGTACTTTGATTTCTGGACCGAAAAAAAAGAAAAAGAAAAAAAAAGTAAAGAATGGTTCAGATGGAGCGTCATCAGCCGAAATTCCAACCGGTGAAATCGGTCCGGCGGTCGTTAGACCCGCGTCGAATTCGATTGGATTTGAATCAGAGGAGAACGACGACCGTCTATGTGCCAGAGAGAAAGAGACGAAGCGTTTGTGGCGGGAGCGCAACCAACGAATGAACGAACGTGGAAGAGAGGAAGGTAGAAAGGAACGGACAGAGGGACGAACAGACGGATGGCCGGGTAACCCAGATCGGATCAGCCGAGGCGATGCTACGGAGGCTCGGCAGTAGTATCGAGTCGACGGTCGCGCGCCATTCCGACGTCTTCGTCGTTCCATTCATCAGGGTCTTTAGAGTGTTCGATTCTAAACAAAATATCTAAATCCACACGTTCTCCAAGTATTCTTCGATATTTCTACGAGACGATTCCAAAGTTGGTTGCACACTTTCATGTCATTTACGTGTCATAACAGTGAGAATAGACAGTCTCGTGTATCCGGTGTCACTTTAAACGAACGATCATTTTGGGAAGCAAGAAGTCGGAGGACCGTGAATTCCCGGCTACCGATTAAGCTTCTTGATTTCCGAGAGGAACTCGTTCACGGTAATTATTACTTACTCGATTGACACTTATTCGATTCAGATACCATCTGTCATGCGTCTCCGCTACCTCAGTTCAGAGATCCGTTGTACGAGATCGCGTTGCTTTTATTATTTCAGGAGACATCGAGCGAACGTCGCGGACCGAGATGCAGTTATCTTTCGGCAACGAGAGAAGCTAGTCAAGAGAGAAAGAGAGAGAGAGAGAGAGAGAGAGAGAGAAAGTTAGAGAGAGAGAGAGAGAGAGATAGATAGATAGAAAGAGAGAATCGTACGAGACAGGTTCCAAGTCGGGGGAACATGGGTGGATCGAGAGACGGCGTGATCTTGCTCATCTTGGCGGTCGCGTGGCTCCGATTGACGGTCGGGGTCGAGGACCACGTGGCGGCCTTGAACGAGACCGACCATCCAGTACAAGCGGATTCTATGGAAAACGAGGTGTCGTTCAACAGCGACGATTTGGATCAGCATCCGCACATGATACCCGATAAACCTTCGAAACTCGACACGAACATTAATCAGATGATACAGACGGACGATAGGTCACGGTATCAGATCGAGGCGACGCGAATGGAGAACGCTACGGCGTTCCCGTTGGAGTCGACGGATTGCCAGGACAACGAGACGACGCCTTGCGCGCGAAAGGATCTGTCCGATCTGTTCGACAGGTTGTCCAGGAGCGACACGTACAACGTGACCGACTCGGTGCAGATCATAAGAAATCGGCACGTCATCGGCAGGAAAGACGAAAAAGGTAACGACCGGCCGGACGCAAGCCTACTCGATAAAGTTCGCCGGTTCGCAAGAGAACACGTAGTAAAGATACGTCTGAGCCAGGACTTAATACCCGGTAGAAAAGCTAGAACCTTCTTCAACGGTGAGTCTACGGAACGTGTTCGTGTCACGCTTTCGTAATCTCCGCTCGCACCAACGGCGCATCCGCGGGTTTCGCAGGATCATTGTTTTATGTTGCTATGAACGTTGTTGCCTCTTCCGCGGACCGATTTCGTTTGCTTGTCGCTGCGTTTCCCGCTCGCTGTGGAGCCGTGGAACGCGTCCGAGCTGGTAAAACTGGGTCTTGATTGTAGTTGCTCGCGTTCACTCCTATACGATATTACGTATCCGTATGAAATGAAAGGTGGGCGTATCATGCGGAATCTGCCTATAGTGTTCCTTTGTGGACACGTTGAAAAATTCCTTTACAAATGGACTGGATGGCCAACACCGTCTAGAAAGTAGGCATGTTTGCGTGGTTTTTCAAGACAACTTTCCCAAAACAAGAATCACGAGAAGCGAAAGAAACGACGGAAGAGAAGAGTAAACGTTTGACTTGTCGTAAGGTAGAAACCTGCTTTCGGTTCGTTAATTTTTACGCCTGAATCTCCAAACCGCCGATTCAGGTTTTGTCCAAAGTCGGAAGACTGGTTTCGACCAAATGACACTGCGATCAAGGCCCAAGCACGCTTCTCGACAAAATGTTACACGCAATACACGAAAATACACGCCGCCCTGGCGCCAACGGGGCGAAGAGTCGCGTAACGAAAGGAACGGACAACACCGTCATCGCGCGTCCACGATACGCTTTTCACACATCACTGATTGGCTTCTCGCTAAAACATGCTAAAAAAGACGGTTAGCTGGTTCACCGCTGATTGGCAAAACGAAAGATTCGGCTTCGTTCGCGATAATCACCAACGTCGCGTAATTGTATTCATTTAAGATGGCCGTGGCAATTCCAGAGAAATATCTTACATGTATGTTGAATGATTTTTCAGAAAGAGATCTTATGTCTGCCGCTGTGTGAAGTAACCGAGAAGACGAGTGAGAAAGAGAGAGAGAGAGAGAGAGAGTTATATACAGATACATATATGCTGGCTGCAGCATGGCTTACAGGACTAACCGCAAGGCTTTAATTTGCTGGTACTTTTGCTTTCAGCCATCTTTCAGGGAAAGAGTACCTTTTTAACAGGATTCGGACTTGGTTTTCTAGCATTTGGCCTGAAGAAGCTGCTGCTACCTCTGATCTTTGGTGTACAGATCATTAAGAGTGTCCTACTGGCGCTTTTCCTGCCCAGTATCATCGGAAGTATCGGTAATATCGTCGGTAAAGGTACGTACTTGTGCCACTAACTTTAATTGGCAATGTGATCCTAGTAAGTCTAGATATCCAAAAGCGTGTCGCTTATAGTAATCATCTTAAATTGGTAACTGAAACGTACGATAACAGATTTAGTTTGTCCGTTTGTTTTGTTTCGTGGTCGAATCGAGAAAAATCCGGATACTGATCCAATTTGTTTTGTAGGGGTTTCATCGTTCGCGCAATCATCGCATACCACGGCGCAGCCAGAAGAAAATTTCGAGTTCAAGGATAATTCCGATTTGTACAACGATGACTACCTGACGCGACAGCCGGTAGGAACATTACCAGCCTCTGTAATGTACGATGAAAGTATGATGCAGTCTCAGAAGAGTCCAGAAATCGCGTCGAGATATTCCTTCGTCGATCCTAGAATAACCCACGCCAATGCTGTTGCTGATCGTTATTACACTCGGCACGTTGCTGCTCATGGACTTTCTAAGAAGCAGGACTTTAAGGTAATGTCTCTTTTTCTAACAAATTTTCTAATTCAATAAATCATCAACTATTATAATATTACATTCACTGACGATTTCGTTATTTGTCTTCAACATCTCTCAACCTTCTTCGCACCCATACAGTTGTCGATATTTTACCTATTTTATTCAAGATTTTTCCAACAAATTTCCAACAAATTTCCAACAAATAAGTTCAATTAATCGTTAACGTTATATCCATCGAAGATCTCATTTTCGCAAATTATCATTCAGATCTAAAATCTTCGAATTTCGATTTACTACGATATATGGTAATAATCAACATTTTATTCAGTCCATTCACACTGTCCTACGAAAATACAATTTTCATTCATATCAAAATTCTCACAAAAGTTGTCGTAAAAAATGAGCAGGTGTTCCACGAAATTCCAACGAGTTCGCTGCTGCTAACTAACTACGATCCGTTCTACTCACCTCTGTTATCCCGTCTGGACGCCGTGTTCTCTCGTCTGGGCCACACGACGGAGGGTTGCAGAGAATACGCCGTTTGTGCGATGTACCGAAGCCCCGCCAGGTATGCACCGTATTCGAATCTGGTCTCAGCACAGCTGTCCAGAGAGCTGAACGAATTAAGAAGACCCAGCAGCGACAATCCCGATGTCCTGAGGTTCTTCCGGTACATGAAGGCCGCGAAAGACGGACAGGATGGCGTGAAATGCGAGGATGCGTACGCGAATTGCGCAATTGCACGAGAGGATCAAACTCTCAGGCAAAATCAGGCGATGCTGGCTACCTACCAGGACATCGACAAGCTCGTCCACGCGAGGAAGTTATAAGAAAGAAGATGGAACAGCGAGGATTCAATCCTGGGACTGAATGACCGATTGAAACCAAATCGTGTTTTTATTCGGTTATCTGTGATTCGTTGATCGTCGTTGCTTGTACTTTGGTATACAGGTATCGAGCGCTTTGAGCGAGTTTCTGTGGCGATTATAAGTTGCAGGGTACGGTTCTTGAAAATAGTCTGAATAGTAGGTATAATAGTAATTTAGGAAATCGGTGAATTTACCTCAACTACGAATTTTTATTATCTGGCTCCACGGTTCGATCATTTATTCGTACGACCACCGAGTACGTAATGGGGTATTTGATAAATGGGTATTTAACAACTCATTAAATTATATTAAATTTTAAAAGTATTAAATTATAAAAAGTTTCGATTCATTTAAATGGGATCTGAATATCGAAACTTTTGATATTTATGGGTTTAACGAAAGAGTAGTTCGGAGAGCGCTTCCTGTGCGGGCGTTGAGATCTCCGCGAGGTCGCTGTAGCGCCTAATTACACACGGCCTTCTTACATATATTTTCAAGTTCCTTGCTGTTCAGAATATTCAAAAGATCACATACCAAGACTCAAAGATCGCTATCTCTGTACCTGCTTATCTCTGTACACGACGACATATATCGTTACTCGGGCAATTACGTACTCAATAGTCCAAACAAGATCAAAGATGCTTAATGGGAAACAATTTCACGCAATTGATCGGTCAGAAGGCTGACAACGAAGGAAATAAATGGCGATCATTAGGTTGACCGTGATAACGGTACACGATAGCTGGATCGCTGTATATCATTACCGGTATTCGAATGTTACGCTCTTACGTAATAGTCGACTTACCATGGTCAGAAGTAGGTCCGACAAATAATACGCGATTAGAGACACGCACGATTTACCGAGAAAGGATTTTATGGCCGTGTATTCGTGGAATTCGATGTTTCGAACTGCCAGGTTCGAATTTTCACATAGGGATGTTCGATTATATTTAGTCGAGTAATTATGGAAGATCGTGGTGTCGCGACGTCGAAGACGCCTCGATTTTCCACCGATGGAACGCAGTCATTCGCGATTTAGCGGTTTAATTTCAATAACATATCGAACGATTGTACGACGCGGAACTTGAGACCACGAAGTCTCTTTAATTCCTACCTAATTCCAATGTGCGTCGGTCCACGCTCCGCGGACTTAGATGATATTTATTTATTAGCCACGAGGAATCGTGTTTCTTAATTTATTAATTAATAGTGCGAGGCGTATGAACGCTCACGCACCATTACCGTCTATTTATTTATTCGATCAGGATCAGAGACTCGATCCGACGCGGGTCAACGCAATCAATTCTTGTACAGTGCGACAATAAAACGCTGTGAATGCGCTACGATCTTTCTTTTCTTTTCTAGAAATTGTTCTGTTCGCTATAAGCGAGAGGGTTACGTAAACTAGGCGTTTCGCGTGAGCAATTGATAACCTAAAAAATTGTATTACAGTCTTGGTGAAATTTTATTTGCCGCAGAAGATCGAGGAAGCTGTTACCTGTAGAATGGTTCCAGGAAAGGATGATCGTCGAACAGAGGACACAAACACGCGTATCATGTACGCGTGCGCTGGACCCGAGAGAAAACGAAAGGGGCAGAGCGATGACGCACGCACGCTCGATCATGGATTACGAAGGAAAGTCCAGCGACTCTGTTTCGTTCGTTGCTTTTGCTCTTCCCTCTTTGTTCGAAACCGCCCGGTTCCGGTCCTATATCCGGGGACCACTTTCACTTTTGATTTTTTTACATCTTCTCTTTTCCTCTGCTCCCGCGTCAACCCACATCCTTCCCCTTTCACTGTACCCCGTATGAACGCTCCTCGTTCATATAAACGAAGTGATCAGACGCGAGCGGATGCGTCGCATTGCTCCAAGTTCATCCTCCGGTGTTATTAGCTG
Source organism: Bombus haemorrhoidalis (assembly GCA_014825975.1). Taxonomy (NCBI): domain Eukaryota; kingdom Metazoa; phylum Arthropoda; class Insecta; order Hymenoptera; family Apidae; genus Bombus; species Bombus haemorrhoidalis. The sequence goes on along the minus strand of CM026175.1, from coordinate 6,834,195 downwards.
TAATCTCGTTCTATCCTGCATCTCCGTCGAAAAGGTGAGAATCGCGCTCGCGACTGTAATTTGCGTAATCTCTTCCAGAATGATATTAATTTGGCAGTGCAATATTGTCGTTGCGGTTGAAGCATGACCATTGCGGTATCTTCGTGATAAGGTTAATATTTTTGTACCGGTTTAGTAAGGGAAAAGTAGTTTGGTTTAAAATAATGGAACGAATCATTGAAATTTGTTTCGTCGGTGGAACTTTGTGGTCACTGGGTTGCGGACTAAAAACGTATCTTTACGTAGATTCTATTCTTTTGGCTTTTTAAAAAAATATAAATCCCGTAGCCTGATGATCGAACGTAAAATGCGTATGGAGTTAGATTATTATGTAATTGGAATTATAAGAAGATGTAGCGTTTACACAGATCAAGGGTTGTAATATCGATATACGAGTCAAATCTTGCAAAATCCCACGAAATGTTAAGGTCTAACGAAGATTAATCCCTAACGATCAAGAAATAACATATCGTTCGCTGTACAATTTTAGATATACGCAATTATTTGTAAAACGACAAAGGTTTCCACGAGTTCGTTCGACGTATCGTAGAGTCGAATATGAAAATGAGTCGTAATTACGTTCGATGGCTGGAAAATTTGGCGCTCGATCAAAGAGAGTGCGTGATCGGCGTAACAAATACTATGGACGCGCGACCGGAATACAAGGTTATGGACCCGGTTCCTTTGAATCAGGACTCCGGATTGGTCCGTCGAGGTAACGGCACTTCGATATCTACCGCGCGGTTACGATCGAAGTTGGTCTCCGCCAGACACTCGAGTGCGGTTCGTGAATCACGACCAGCGTGTTTTTTTCCACTAAATCGTGAAGCGATGTCGTGCCGGGATCCAGTCGGTTGATGGAGTCTGGTAAGAGATAGCTATCCATTTTTCATTCGGAATTATTCGCCGTTCTCTGTTTTTGTTTTTGATCGTGAATCGAACAAGACGCAGCTATTTTTGACAGAACGCGAATGGCACTACGGTATCCGTCAATAATTCGTTTGTTCGTTTTGCTTCTTTGTTTCGTGCGAATGACGTATCGAGGGATATTGTTTGACGAGCGTTTCAGGTGAAACTAGTGTCGATAAAGAAACGTGACTGCAGGTACAACATTCAGGTGAGAAGCATGCGACTAGTGCAATTGCTGGTAACACACGGTCTGGTGCAGTTGTTGACGCTGTTGGTACCCTGTCTGTCGGTTACCTTCGAGGATGGAACTTCCGATGAGCGCTCCGAAGCGCGCGGTAAGATATTTCATCTTTGAAATAAAGAATGTTTACTTTAGAGCTAAAGTATAAGTTAATTTATAGATATAATTTTGAGAAATATCTGTCGTCAGTTTGCTAGAAGAGTGGCACGTTTAAAGAGCCGTCAATGTTGAGATATCTGTAAAATTAAGTTCGAAAGCAAGATAGCATTATTAATAATAGCGACGCTATGATTATTATATAATAATATTTGAATTAATTATATTATATAATATTATATACAATTATATAATAATTGCAGAGAACCACGTGCCAGAGCCGCAAGAGCAGGTCGTTTTCAATAAAACGCGCGAAGGTAAAGGGCTTTTCGACTGGATCGGTCTAGGCACAGGACGAAATGTAGATCCGTACATAGCGAAAATAAATCAAGGCTGCTTAAACGGCGACCTGGCGGAATGTTTCAAATCTCAGGCTTTGAGTTATTTCTCCGATTTCTTTGATCACTCGCGTTACGACCTGAATGATTACGTAAAGGTCGTTAGGATGTCCAGAGACGTGGTACAAGAAGTCAATCGTCAGCCGTACGAATATTCCGGGGAACCAAGGTGAAATTTATTCTAAGAACGTCTACGTAGGTTCCTCCGAGATCGATACGATGCAAAATTTCTCCTTCCTGTTACTTTTATCATTTCAGGTCGAGCGACTCCGAATGGGATCAACTGATGAAATTCGCTCTCAGAAAGGCGGAAAAATTCGTGAAAACCGTGGCTATCGAGTTGCACGTCCCTCCCGAAGAAACCGGAGAAACTGAAGTGTACGCTCCACGATTTTTGGATGAAATTGCCGACGAAATTGACACTCTCGAGAATAAAAAAGACACTCTTTTCTGTGAGTTCGTCTCCAACAAAAATTGTATCCCCTTTTCACCTTCGATACTAATTAATACTTATTATTAACTGTCATTAATTTCATTCCATTTATATAACATTATATCATGTTGTAATGTTATCATTACGCATATTATTAACTCCATTTCTGTTCTCCTAACAGCCCGTCATCACTTGAAGAGACTCTTTATCCCACTGCTCATCGTACTGAAGCTTTTCAAACTGAAGTTACTCCTGTTTCTGCCTCTGATCCTCGGTCTAGCGTCTTTCAAGAAATTCCTCGCTTTCTTAGCCATTGTGATACCTGGTCTAATTGGATTTTTCAAGTTGTACAAGCCACTCACGCAGAGTTATCATCCGCCAGTGTATAGTCAGAGCGGTATAGCTTATCCTCATTACAAGGAAAATTCCAATAGTTATCCTTATCTTGAACAGAATGACCACCATGGTTTCGAGTATGCGAGTGGATATCACAGAGATAGCAGCGTATCTTTCGGTCAGGATCTTGCTTATCGTGGCTATCGACAGTACCAATCGTAAAAATACTCAATTTTGAAAACCTGTTTTACATTGCCTCTCTTCGCTCTCTTTCTTAATGTTAAAACACCTGATAGTATTATGATATTTGCGTTGATTATAACCATTTCTATCTCTATACTATTTCTATCTCTATATATAATTTTTGAGAAACTCTAATTCGTAAGAATTTGTACGTAAATTTTCTATATGAAAATTTACGACGCAAGCTCTCTTCCTAGATCAGAAATTATATTATGCTGAGACGCGTTGCCATTTTTAAACAGCCCGGTGTACCAGCTTTAGCTGACCAGCCATGTTCTCGGTTATAATAGGCGAAACTTTTAATTGATCTATTCTATACGATCTAGTTCTGTATATATTACTTAAGTGCGAATGTAGATACTTGTATGACCAGTGTAAAGTACCATTCTTACGTTATACGTGTGCTATTATTTATTGTGTACGTCGTTCAGAGGTTTTTAAACCTAGCTTTATAATATAATCAGTTGTTATTAATAAATCGAATCGTTTTCTGTACGAATTTCATAATTTGATATTATTATCTATAATTTGATAAGTATTATCTATGATACAAAATTATATGACAATAAAATAGAATATTGAATCGTATTTCGATACTAACGTCGACATTAATAAAATTTCAACATTAATTTCGCCAAAAGTATTTACATGTGTTTACATTTATGTAAAACAATTTCTCTGATAATAACGATGCTTCTGATTTTCCATTAGTCTGTAGTTGTTTTGCCGTTGGATTACGATAACAATGCAATGAAACGGAAATTGTAATAAAATTGGATCATTGGACATGAAAAATGAAATCTTGACCAAAGGCGGAGCAATAAGATCGTCGATTGTAGTTTTCTTAGCTAATAGGTATAGCGAAACGAAAATAACGAATAGTAGGTCGACGCGAAGAAATTCATCGACCTGATTCATTTAACTTCTCTATTCTTTATTTCTGTATTTCTGTATTTCTGTATACATGCGAATTAATGTTTACATTTATCATAAGATTGTCAAAATCTGTTAGTTTAATCAAAGATATGGTTATCGTTCTATCGAGCATCGAATACCTTTCTCAGTGGAAAATCGCTCGAGAACGGTCTTGTACAACGTTCTATAAATACCTTGTTACCCCTTTTTCTTCATTCCTACAGCTCGTCATAAGTTTTTCGAGCCGAAAGTAAAATAAGGTCACGACACTGCTAATATCGTACAGAAGATCACATTCAGTTTCTGATTTTATAGATCTTGCACGTTGATATGAATTACGATGTTATCGAGTAAGTACGAGAAACGAAGAGAAACACGCGACTTCTCATAGTTATAATTGCTACTCCTCTCTTTTGAAATATTCGAGGCTATACTCATAAATGATTAACACCCAGTCTTCAATGCATGGCCGAGTAAAAATCTAAATTCACGACGTTAAAATAAAAACATTGCGAATTATACCCCAATTAATCATGTAAATATAAAATTCAGACTTCACCTTCTATTCTTTTTTCCTCTTCTTTCCCAATAAATTATCTAACTTTAGATACGACCAATTAAAAGTTCGAATTCGTTACATTAAAATCTGATATCGAAAGCTCCGTAAAGCGTAGCTCAATGAATTATTCTGCAATTATTCTGCAATTATTCGAGTTAGCAGAAAATAGTGTGTCGTCGAAAGCCGTGTTAATTGTCCCATCGATGATATTAATTTCCACGTTGTCGCTTACATTACCATCCCTTCCTTAAGACGCAATTTCTCTCGTTAACATTTCCAACGTACTGACAACGGAGAAGCAGCGGAGTTGCGGTAATAACAGTCCCGATCAAACGGCAAGCTCTTCCATTCGACTCTTTCACGTCGATGGACGTTTCAGCGTGGTTCACGCGTCCCTTCCCTCTTTTCTCCGCGCGACAATCCCGTGACAAGCGACTCGAATCGCGTGAAAATCTTGTCGCAAGGATCACGCTTGACTTTTTCTCTCTTTCTTTCTTTCGTACGCTCGAAAAGGAGGAACAAGCATGCACGCGGCAACCGGTTCGATGCGATTCTCACTCGCGATCCAGAGAATCGGATGGAACGGACCTGTTGACCAAGTGGCCTCATTCGATCAGAAGACCGGAAGCGGCCCGCCGTCCCCGGCTAATACACGGAAAACACGGAAAGTCATGGCGTATTGCCTGGCAAAAACAACCGATTTTGCAAACCAGTTTGTACGAACGATGAAATCCCGCATTTCCGTTACACGTGCGACACTCGATTCCTCAGATCGTTCAGGGTGGTCGAAGAGTAGCCCGAGTATGGAGAATTAATCAGAACTAAATGTAGGTTTGACCGAATACAGTTTTTCTATAATCATTCAAATGTCTTTCTTCTTATGAAAACCGCGAGAGGAGAACACGGTAAGTCACACTTGCCACTTTCGTTTCCTTTTTTTCTTTCTTTCTTTTTTTACAGAGAAGCGATTTTAAAACTTATCTACGTCGTCAATTAATCTCAACTATTACTATTTACTTTTGTCGAGTATGTTGAAAAGAAGTCGCGATCGCCGTTCCCCATCCGTTTCCGCGGTCGCAACCGCGAGTCCTGAAAGACGACAGATCCGTTCTACTGTCGTTATCGATCCTTTCATCCGGAATTACGATCCAAGTCGCGCGTCAACCATCTGAACGCGTGAAAATGCTCCTAGTTTCACTTTTAAACGACCGACCATCGATACAGGACGACGTCGCCTATAGGAATCTCCTTGATCGATATTTACAATTGGAAATCAAGGTCGTTGATGGTCTTCCGATCGAACGGTGGCTAACGTGACCTTGATACACGCATGGATTCGAAGGGGTGGCGCGGAGGGAAGCGAAATTTCCCGTACGGTACGGTCGACCGAGCCGCGGAACCAAGTCGCGCTAAATCGCCGATACGAACGGTAACGTGCGAAGGAAAAAAAAATGAGGGAACAAGGTTACCTGGGAGAAAGTTAACGAAACAGGTAGATATCAAAGGCGCTCGAGCAATGCAAATCGACGAGGGATCGCACGTGATCGTACGTGATTTTTTGTTCGATCAGGCGAAGAATTAAATTCCTCTTCCGTTAGCTAGCTAGCTCTGTTCCGGAGAACGGTTCTTCGTCGATGGTCTAAGATCTGAGATAGAAGATGTTGAGTGCGATATGATGTTATATGTATTTACGTACGCGTTAGATGAATGAGACTTTGACACGAAAGTGTGCCTGCTTTTACCTGGTAGATTATAATTGATGTACCTTCTGGTTATTCTGGTTCGTTAGTCGAATTTCGCGAGATAGAACGCCAGGCTTTTAGCGTAATAGACATTTCCGAAAGACAGATGTACCGGACACGGTTTTCTATTAGATTGTCGTGGTTGGACTTGGCAGAGATATTAATCGATGCTGAAAATGAAATATTCCTCCGCATATCTGATGGCATCTCAACGTATAACCGTGTCGGCCTGCATTTTATCACATTGTACTCCCTCTTTTCTCTACTTTTAGTATGGAAATTTTCGTTTTACGTCTCTTATCACGATGAAATCCGTGATATGGGAACAGTACGGAGAAATTTATGACACCTATAAAGGTATATAAAATCAAACACATCATATTGGTTGTAACGTTCGTTGGATAAAACGCATCCTAATCTAGGCTATATTTCTTCATTTCTACTTATAAAGATATAAATTCGCATAGGCATTCGTAGCATAGTCATTACCGGAGAAGTTTAAAGATGTAAGAATTCGTAGAATGCACGTAAGATGTAGATAAATATAAAATAGCTGAAACGTAGTACTCGTGATGCTATGTAATAGGTGTAGCCAAATATCTTTTTACGAAAACCACTTGGGCTCAGCCATCTTCGTAACAATACGAATATGCACGTAACGAATATCCAAGTAACGGAAAATATTTATTAATACGATATGAGGTTCTAAATCGAACTTGTAGAGTTCTTTGTAAACCGGTCACCCACGCCGTCTGGATGGCAAGACGGCCCCCGGTTCTGACGAATCGTCCGATTGGAATTCGATGTAACGGTCCGTACCAAAACACCTTCCGGGGACTGTAGGATCGAGTCGACGTCGAATAATCGGTTACCATATACGATTCCACGGCGGCATACTTTTCGTTGTTTTTTTAACGTCGGTTGTTTCGTCGCTCGGGCCGCCGACTAGTTTAGGTTTCGTCATTTCTGAACGGTGTCCGAGTTTTCGGCGGCAGGACGCTGAAAAATGGATAAGAAATATAGAACGACCATTTGACGATGCGTCCGACGCAATTTCAAGTTTGTAATGTAAATTGCAGAGCGAATGATACTCCAGTGGTTCGTTTTAGATTTCGTAGGTCGATCGCTGGCTTGGTAATCGAATTAAAATTCTATCGCTGGGATTTAGTTTCACTATGTGATTTATCGAGAGGTTGACCGATTATCTTAGCGAATTTGAATATTTGAAAGTTCGGAGTATTAGACAGTTCCAAGTCCAAATATTTGTTACAGTTAGAGTACTTCAACGTTATAACGGTTTAATGTTTGAAAAGGCGAAAACGTGAAAACGTTTGGACATTTGACAAATACGAACGTAATTTTCGATCGATCTACTGTTCGATAAGAACGATCGTGAATCGACCGCTCGTTTGCCGTTCGCGAAAACAATTTGTATCAGGAACGGTGCCCGGTTCAAGAATGAAAAGCGGATATCGTTGTTTTTCCGCATGCTTCCTCCCCTTCTCTCTGGCCGATCCGATCTCGACGAGACAAGCCCAAGATGAACTCGCGATATCGCTTAACGATAACGATCTCGTCAATAACGTTCAAAAAAAAAAAAAAAAAAAAAAAAAAAACTAACCGTTCTGATACAAAACCGTACGTCATTAGAGACGGACATACAGAAATTCTAGCTGCAGCTTTCTAGCATAATTCTTTCGAGTCAGAAAAATGTTTTAATATCCAGCGAAACATGTTTAATACACGCGACGGATATCTTTCGTTTCTATCATCCATCTCTATATAAACTATAAATGAATCTTCTATGCAGAATTTAATATTCTAAAGTATTGTTTTAGTTCCGCGAAAGTTGGGTAATCGAGCTTTTTTAGATATTAATTATAGCTATGTGATCAGGACTTGAATTCTTCAGGAACTTTTTAAAAAACATCCTAAGTCGATGGTTTCCTTTCTTTAAGAAACCAGGTGAACAAAGTCAGCAGCACAAAGTTGCACTGTCTCGCGAGCACACGGGGTTCGAACTTGGCACACTTCGTCACACACGCCTTCTTCCTGGCGTAATTGTTTCTTGTTACGGCACGCGGTGCCGCGATATTTACTTTCTTTACGAGCGTAATATAACGCTGGCCCGTTGCTTTCTAGCGTGTTTTTCACCTCGATTCGAGTTCTCGCTTGCCCGTAGTCACGGAATCGCTTCCGTGCACGTGTCGCGTCATTCTTTTGTTCGTGAATTCATTCTAATTGCCGGTATAACGAATCAAGAGGAAAAGTCGGGAAAACCGAGGAGAAATAAGAAGGTCGAGTCCACGAATTATACGAGTAAAGAGTCCGTGAAATGGCATTGATAAATCGTGTTTTCCCCGCGAGTTCCGATTTCAACTGTTGTTTACGCGTCCTACGTGCGTGTTCTACGCTCTCTGCCCGAAAAATCAGTAGGTGAAAAGATGACGAGCGATAATGATCGTTAGCCGAACACCATTTACACGCGGCAAATGATTATGCTTTCAGACTTCCTTCCTGATATATCCTGATCCATAAATTCATATTCAAGAACAACATATATTCAAGCAGCGTACAGTAATCCCAAGTTTTTACCAGCCAAGTTGCTAGCATACGAATCTTCTCGCGTCAAATTCATCCCTCGAATCTTCTACTAACGCTTCTTCAAACCTACGAACATATAATTCATAAACTACGATCCATAAATTAATGTTGAAAAACAGTTCAAGCACCATAGACAAGTCAGCGTTCGAGTGGTGCAAAGTATCGGCCAAGTAGCATTCGAACATCGTGGATCGAATCCAGCCCCTAAAATACTCTACCAACAACCAAGATGCCAAATAACTATCATACGCTATAAACGATATTATCAACATCGGACAAACTCATCAATAGCTGGACGACGACGAAAGATCGTGATCGAGACGTTACTGATAGCATCGACGGATCGTGTCGCAGTTATTGCGCCCGCAAGCGGCTGCTCATTCGGCCGCTGGCGTGCGTGCTCTACATCCGTGACACGGTTCTCGCGGTGGGTCGTGGCTGGTCCCTACGCGTCCAGGAATCTGCGCGTTTGTGTACGTAAAACGGCAATAAACGACTCGACGGCAGTCGATCTCCGTCGATGGCGTATCCGAAGGTGTCCGGCAAAGGGGGAACCAGTTTACGGATAAGCGAGCCCTCGCCTTGGGATCTCTCGGGTCGGTGCTCTTTTCAGCGAGATCGAGCCGCGTAGAAGGAGGTAGTTCGTGCACGATGGATCCCACCACCGGTTACCGAGCCGACCAGTCAGCCAGCCAGCTCGTATCAAAGGCAAAAGTGGGCACCACCCGCCCCCGTGTATATTGTAGGTTTCCGCGCCTCCCGTAGGAAGGTGGTGCTTGTGCAGCACGTTTTCGCATACGCAACTTCGGCCTGTCGTCTAGGTATATAAAGTAGTTGGGGCGAGACGACAGGTTCAGAATACTCGCTACGCTCGATCCACGCATCGGGTGACATCACGCCGTCAAGGGACACCTCTGATCGGCGATAAGCTCAAACAGGAAGGGACAGGCAAGAGGCGCCGTCTCTCGGTAGCGTGCCCTCGACTCCCAGCTTCCGTTCTTCTCGTCAGACGATCGAAACATTGGTGGGTACGTTCGTTCCGGTTATCTGCACCTTTTTCTTTATTCTTTTATCTTTTAACTAAGCAACTAGAGTTTTATTCCTCTGTGATTTTTGTCTGTTTGTTTCGAAATTTCGTGAGGATCTCATACTCCGGCGAACGGAGATACGTTGTTCGCCTTACTTCGAGTCGATGATGGCGGTAGTTAATTAATAATTTAGAGCCAAACTTAGAATCCATTGTTTGTCAAACTCAACAAACGGAATTACCACTGTCAAAGAAGAATCGAATCGCTATTTATAAGTAAATTGTACGTGTTTTGTACAGAAAGGCAAGATGAAGATTATCCTGTTATTGTTGCCGATCTCGTGGCTGGCCATGTGCCTGGCGACACCATTGGAGAAGCTCGACAAGATCAGCGTGCTGGAGCAGCAGTCTGTGACGCTACCGGATCGGGCCAAGTACGAGGAGGAGTTGCTTCGAAAGCTTAACTCCAAGTGTTCGCAAAACGACATCAGCAGCTGCGTGATGTTGAAGTTGGTTACCTACATGAACAAGCTACTGAAGAAGGCGTCGATCGAGCTGACAGACGATATCGAGATCAGAAAAACCAGCCAAGCCTCCGAGGAGGTGATTACGTTCGAAGCTGGCAGAAGCAACGACGATGAGTCCGAGGTCCTTGACCTTGTCGCGAACAAGGTGTACGCGTTCGTCAAGTCTAGAAGCATCAAATGGAGAATTCTACCGGAAGATGACGTAGTTGTTTCCGCTTCGGAGGATGAGAACGGATCGTTGAATCTCGGCTTGTCCATCGAAAGGGCGGACAATATTCCAGCGCAGGATGGTAATAATATTTTTTCCATTCATAGATAATAGACATTTAGGACGTAAAATTTAAGGCGGTGGTAAGAACGAAATAATCTTCTTTGCCATCCGAAAGATTTTCCTTCATCCAGGGAACTTTTCCTTTTCATCTCACACTTCGTGAACAAGGCATTCCTATCCTCGACACCTACATCGTTCGTTCATCTTCGCTTTTACTCTCCGTTTTCTGATTACCTTCAAATACAAATCCTTCGATGTAGCGAACTTGTCACGCCTCGCCAGACTTTATTGCCATAGAAAGTCTTAAGCGTTTTGCCTTCCTCGTGGAAAGTGACATCACAGGCTCATCCAACATCCAACTTTCAGGTCGCGGAAAGAAGAACAATAACATGGGACCGTTGATCGCGGCGGCGGTGCTGAAGATCGGTCTGATCGGTGGCCTGGTCTTCAAGGCGCTCGCGTTACTTGTCGGCAAAGCGTTGCTACTTTCCAAGATCGCTCTTTTACTGGCCGGTATAATCGGTCTGAAGAAACTGTTCTCGCAACAGAAGCACGTGACTTACGAGGTGGTCGCTCATCCTCATCACACTTCCAGTCACACGTTGGATCACGGACACGGGGACAGCTATTCCAGCGGCTGGGCCAGAAGTTTCCACGGTCAAGGTCCGATTTCCGGGCAGACAGACGCTCACGATCTAGCCTATTCGGCGCACGCGAAGTGAGTCGAGGTGTTAGACCCGTGGATTCGAATTCGTGGTACCTGATGACACCGTCTGCTATCTGTTAGACCTTGTCAGATCCACTGATTCTTGCCAATTCTGACTCTTTTGCCGTTAGATTTAGTATCTAATTCCTCTCTGTCACACTTTTTTCTATCAACCTTATTTTCTTTTCTTCATTCCTCGTCTCTCGATCTTTATCTTCCTACTTTGTCGTTTCTTCCACCTTTTTCAACGATGATCTTCCTTTCTATGACTATGGACGGGCAATAGACATGGACGGCATGCGACACGGTGTACTTTGGACAAAAACAACTTAAACGAAGATTTCCACTATTTAATGGACCTTTTAAAACGACACGACGGCATAATTCGTGTGCATCTGTCGTTCTATTGACTTCTAGCGATGAATCGCGTACTCGCGAGCTATTAGAAAGTCGAATCACGATCGTGAATAACCGACGGACGAACGAGACGCTCCCATAGAGACGGAAAATTGCGGACGCACGAAAACAGACTGCCGCACACTCCCTCTGTAACTATACTTTATTTATCCATTAATTTATGATTAACTTATTCGCCTGTTCCACCATCGCTGGACGCAGATTGTACAATAATGTCACGTTTATGTTACATTTTACTTGTATAAATAAATATTTATTGTTTCTTTTTTATAAAACGTTGTATGTCTGGTTAGTCCTGTGTAAAAAATTAGTCCGATATTTATTTTCCTCTTGCTTTTTTTTTTTTTTTTTTTTTTTTTTTTTTTTTTTTTTTTTTTTTAAATAACTAACATGATAACAAACAATAATAAATAGTACGTATGTATGCACGTAGAAAGATAAAAAAAGGTCGTTGAATTCTGAAAAAATGTTTTATCTAATTTATTATTATCGCCTCTTGGTAAACGAGTCGCGCGAGTTTTCGTTCTTCGCGTATCTTCACGCAATTTAAAGATCATTGCGAGAGAGACGAGTGACACAGAATTCAATTATTTCTTTTCCCAACCAGAAAGGAAAGGTAAGTTGTTAATCGTGGACTATTAGCTTGAATTACGGTACCTGCGAGCAATGATAGAAATTACACGTTTAGATACACGTGTCATTTTATCATTATTTATTACAGCTATTATGCACAGCAATTATGATTAAATCCGAATAAGAACGTGGCAACGGAACTCGTTAAGTAGCTTCGCTAAACAAGATTGCCATTTTTTCTTCGGGATCTTCGGAACGAAAAAGGATATTCAATTCGGCGCAAGTATTTCGTGTTCACATTCTTGAGGTATTTTATACTATCATGAAAAATTAACGAACTAAATGGTTCGTTATCCTTGGTCTGTTTACCGTTTGGAAATCTAAATCGATTCCGTTTGAGAATCTTTATGATTTCACTAATTGACAATTTACCGGTGGAGTGTAATTAAAAATGTAGGAATGTTCATTCAAAACGTTTGGATGGAAAACGATCGTCGTCATTTATTTCCAGTGTATAAAGTACACAGAGAAAACTTAACCGTTTTAGAGTTTATTTATGTACGATTAGACGTAGCGTCGACCGTATGAAAGTTGGATGGCGTATTTCTAGCTGTTCGATTGTAAAAATATGCCGAATGTCTCGTGGTATTCGTCACGTCGTGCTTCGCTTTGCGGAACTTAGCGGGACTTTAACATCAAGTGTGACGACGACGTCCACTTATCCTAGAAATTTGATTTAATACCATCTTTCTTTTTAGAAGTATTTCAAATTTATCAATAAATCTATCAATTCACTGAAAATATCTTCTCGATTACCCAAACAAATAATTGCCATTTCACAGATGCGTAAGGAATAAAAATAGGAATTAGCATTAAAAAGATATAAAAATACGCAGACTCTGCATAACTTTCGAGGAATGAGGGATTTTTGGAAAAAGTTCAAAAATTGCTTTTCACCGTTCCCATACCCCAAATTGTCGACGTGCCCCGAGGTGTTTCCCACCTTGAGGATTGTCAACTTTCGGAGATGTCAAAGATGATCGGAACGAAGGGAAAACTATCGGAGGACCGCGATGCACAAAGTATCTCTCTCATTCGAATAAGTTGTCCTCGTTTCGCGGTAGCCGCTTTCTCCACCTCGATTGGGAAGGATCGGAAAGGAGACGAAGGCTCGATAAGGGACATTCAGGAGAAAGAATCTCTCTCTATCCCTTCCTCTCTCTCTCTCTCTGTGACATCAACTTTCGTTTTCGGGTACGGGAGAGAGGTGGCCGTCATCGTTGACCCAGTTACCGATGCTCGCAAGTCGGAAAAAAATTGACACGTGGGTCAATCGTATCGTACGATCACGAGAAACGACGAATTAATCTTTCAAATTGGATATTCAAAGTTTATACGATTTGATCGAACTGTTATATAATCGAAATAGAAAATACGTCTTCCAGACGTCCACGATATACGCTTCCTGATTATGATTGTTTGTTAATTATTAAAGTTGGATAATTAAATCAGCGATGAGTTAATTCTGATAATATTTTTAATCGAAACGAAATGTCAGATATTCCACGTTAAATGGAATTACGAATGCTTGTTAAAAGTTAATACTTTAGTCTGTTTTTGATTATCGCGTGCGATCGTAATTATGATACGTTCCTCGATCGAAAATTCGTGGCCTGGTTTCTTTTCGGAAGCGTGTTTTCGCCGGATTCGGAGAAATTCGTCGCGAGAGGAGAAAGTATCTAGATGTATCGATCGGATCTTCTTATTGCCGACGCAGGAGGATGTCGAAGGAGCGTTAACGGTGTCGACGAGTCTGTGAATGATCGATTGCCCCGTGTCGACACACATTTCGCCTATCGAAAGGAGAAAACGTCTCCGCGATAAATTCTAACACCCTCCCTACCATTGCGGTAGATTACAGAAGTTTCTGGAGAAACTTGGAATCGATTAAATGCTGTTAGCTTTTTTATCAGAGAAACGGGGACACTCGCGTGCGTGAATTTTATCGAGATAAATCCATATGCTATAGAACCGTGTAACATTTAGAACTGGCGTCACAACGAAATCTACGAACATTTCGAACGAAGATGTAAAAACAAACTAACTTAATTGAAGATGAAGCTATGTCGATACATTGGGAAAAATAGTTCTAACGATTGAAATTCTAGGTGTACGAAACTTTAAATTGAGAAGACGAAGAGTTACTCTGACAGAGATCATAAGTGACAAAATTTCGGAAATTTTCGGAAACTCATAGAATTGCCACCTAGTCCGGTATAATTTCATAAACTTTCCATTATTCAAGGATCCAAGGTATACAGCTTCAAACTATCGCAAAAATGTTCTCCTGGTTTGCCAGTTTACAAGCGACGGAAGCTCGCCCTCGCCCTCGAAGGATCCGCGAAATTCAAGTACGAAAAGTATCTTCATTCCCTCGATAGCCAATCGACGTGAAAGAAGAAACGAAGGAGAGAAAGAAACGAAGAGAGGAAGAAGACTCGAATCGATCGCGAATCGTCCCATGCGATCGCCGATCGGATTTCAAGGATACACGATCGTCCGTGTGGCGTGGCGTCGTGGCAAGGAACGAGCGAATGATTTCGAACCGGGCCTAGTTATACCTACCAGCCGGCGTTACGTATATGTGTATACCGTGTATCGTTCGAGCAGCACACGAAGGGAAGTGGAACAGAAGAGAAAGGTATGCGCGGAGATGAACTAGTTTTGTTCGACGATCTGGCCCGGTGCCGATCGAGCCAGACCGATCGTTCCTCCCGCTGGTTCCGTCTGTCGGAACCAGGAACAATCGTCGTTTAGAGTCTCGCGTGATTATTCTATTGCGTTCACGGTGTTACGACGAGTTTTCCCGGCGATGGAAAACAGACTTCATGGTTGCTAATATCTGGCGCGGACGCGAGAGACTCGCGTGGCTCTGTCTGTTAATTGCATATTGAAAGATGAACAACGAGCAGGCACGCGCGCGTATAGAGAGATTCGAAATCGGCCACGTTCTCTTCTGCTCCACTAAAGCACGGAAAGAGGGAAAGGAAGTCGTATCCGGTGACGTGGGGCGGGCGGGGTACGATATCAGAAGACGCTGATATCTACTGATCTAGAATAAAAGAGACGCGAAGATGAGAGGAGGCATGGGATCCGGCAACGGAGGGAAATCGAGAGGCGAGCGAAAGATGAACGGAGATAGGAAGCGGAGGCGTAAGCTCGCGTTGTGCCAACTACTCGCGCCTGCTCGCTCCTTCGATGGAGCGGCCTCGCAGCCAACCGCGGCGTAACGCTCTAAAACGCTTCGAAAACAAGAATTAAAAAAACACAAGCCGCGAGAGGATCGGCCGAGCGAACGAAAAATTGCAGGCTAATGCACACGGCCAACAACACGAATAAGAGAATGGTCTCTGGCCGGTCTCGAGTGGCGATGCTCTCGTTGCTTTTTTTATAATACAATCACCGACCGGCACGTACAACTATATAAATGAGATTTGAAGACCGACGAGATGCAACACTCGGACCTCCGCCGTAGGTTCCGTAGCATCTCTAATCTCTCAGCGCGTGTCTGCCCGCGAATCGTGAAGTTCGATCGATATCACAACAGTTTGTTACTTTAACGGACGTTTTACTAGCGGACCGGGAACTTCGAATCGAGGATCGACGTTGGTTACGATCGACGCTATGGATTGGTTCAGGAGCGCGTCTATACGCGGACAGCAACGTCGTTGCTTGGCCCTCTGTCTGCTGATCGTTTGCCTACTTTCTACCACGAAACAGGCCTATTCCGCGGACGCCAACGATACGAAGGATCCTTTCAGCGGATTTGCGACCGACTGTTCCACGACGGACTCTAAAAACGTATCTGTGTCCTGCTACGGAGTCAGGATAGTCAGGAAGATCATGCAACAGCTATTAGAGAAGTCTAGCAAGGAGCCTAATATCGAGATCTTTGACGGCGTCAGTTTGGTCGAGGTACCAGGAACTGGTCCCATTCGTAAAGGAAGGTTCATGAAAGGATTTGGAAATATGGGAACCCTGATGCAGTTTCTGGAGGGAAGGGAACTCAGAATTAAGCTGCCAAGCTTCTTGCCTCAAAATATCGAGAGTGCTCTCCAAGAGAGTCTACCGGCTGATCAAGGTTGATCGTAGATCCCATTTTTCGGACGATAATCGCGGTTTTACGGAGTCGGATATTTGACAAATCTTATTTCAATTTCAGCCAGAGGAGGCGGTGGTGGCGGATTCGGAGGCGGCGGATTCGGAGGCGGCGGTGGCGGAGGTGGCGGCGGAAAGAAGGGCGGCAATGGCGGAATAATGTTACTGGCGTTGATGATGGGTAAAATGATTCGTTAAATATAATATATTACAACTTCAGACGAATCCTTCGATACACTTTTATTCTTAATAACTTGGACAATTTATATTTTTTTGAAGAGTTGTGAAAAAAGCTTGCTCGAGTTGTATCTCGCAGTCTCTTGTTTCGAAATCTGCAAGTTTTTCGATAACTAGGAATAACTTTTCTTTTCTCTTTAAATTACTGGAATTAAATTAATGATACAAATCTCTGGATTTCGATCGTACCATCTGATACTAGTTTCCCGCGAATAAAAGCTCCAAGTTCGCTCCATCAAACTCGAATCTTATTCCTCGGGATCGTTAAAAACGTCCGCTTAGATTTAGTCTTCAGAGTTCGAACATCGACGTTTATAGAATTATCTATATTTGAACTTTGGTATCTAGGCAACAACACTCACAGAGATATTTATCCATGCATAAATCTCAGAATCCAAGCACAAACGTTTACATAGGATGATCGATCTGCTATCAGATTTCAGGATACAAAGGCGAATCTCTACAGATATATCTATTACGGTCTAAGTCTCAGAGTCAAACGCTAAACAGAGTCAAATTACGCCTTACGCAGTTTTCCGGATCTCGAAAGCTGACTAACAAATAGCATTTTCGTGATTTCCAGGCAAGATGATGGCGGCGCTAGGATTCGGTGCTCTCGGTTTGCTAGCCATGAAGGCGTTGATGGTGTCGGCACTGGCGCTCATGCTCTCGTTGATTGTCGCCGTGAAGAAGTTGGCGAGCAGCCACGACAGCGGCGGTGGACATCACGTAGTTTACGCGCAGGACGTCGGCCACCATCACTACCGGAAGAAACGGTCCCTCAGCGAGGAAGACCACGATCTTCCGTATAGAGGCTACGCGCACCTGTTCGGTGATTCGCGGGTGTCCTGATCCGATCGATCTTCCACACACGTACACAGAGCCGTTCGTCGTAGATCTTCTTCGAGAGTCAAGCCGATACAATATAATTAAACCGCGTTCGAAGAGACTTTACGAGCGTGCCGCGAGATACCACACGAGACAACAAGGACGGCCATTCTCAACAGTGACGATGACATGGACACGGTAGTAGTGACAGACATGACGGACAGAATGTTAGAAAGTGACGCTTTAGAGATTCGTTTTGCGCGTGAAACGCGTATACACAGTATAGTGACGAAAACATAGTAACGATCGGTTGTGGACCACGATGATCATGGGACGGAAAATCGACGACACGGACGGACGCTGAAAAAACCAAAGTACACTCTGTCGAAGCATGTTTATTTATTATTCTTCATTCTCTACACACTCATCCATTCAGCCTCTTTTGTACTATTTATTTATTGCGCAATCGAATAAAAAGTATCCAACTAATTACCTGACCAAAAGTTGGCGCGTGTGTTCCATTCAACCAAGTAACCCAGTCAAGATAGAAAAGAGAGATAGGGAAAATATCTTCGCAAATTCCATCTATTGGAAGAAAATTCGTAAACGAGAACGATGGACCAGATGCGTCGAGGATCTATCGGCCGGTAGGATTTGATCGAGTGTAGGAAAATCGGGCAATGGAATCGGAGCCGATCGATGTAAGTGTGCCAACGAGTCGCTATACCGTGCGTTGCATATTTCCTTTTGCCTCGTGCTTACGATGCTCGAAGCTCGCGATTAAACTCTCTAGTCTAGTCTATTTCTAATCGAACGGATTAACGAGCATAAACCGGTAAATAAACGCTTTGTGCGAAGGATTCTTCCTCGCCGCTCGTAATCCGGATGTCCGTGTCGGTGGGACGGTTGTGGGTAAGCGTGTCTCGCAAGTAGCACGACGCGATTGTGTAAGAAATCGTGCAAAGTGAAACGTTCTTCGAGGAACTGAAGCCTTTAAGAACAGTGTAATCCGTAGTGTGATCGCAATTACCATAACCGACGGTATTAGATCAGCCAGATGTTAATTAACGATATTCGTTCATCGATTTAATCGTTTGTACCTACTTAACGAAACAACCGTGAATATCGTTTATCGTTCTTGCGATTCGATCGTATATACGAATACGATTATCCGTAGTCTGGCATTTTAAACAATTTTCCATGAAAATCGACTCGATTATTGGTTTGGACGATCAGTTCCTATCTTTGGAAAACTGTTCGTGACGCGAGTTTCGATACGGACTGTTTCCTCGCAAGAGAAATAGCGACGATCGAAACCGTTGAGCGGTCGATCGAGAGAATCGGCGCAGTTTCACGGAGCTGCTCTTTCTATGCAACTTCTCCTCCCCACTCGGGCCAACCTGTTCCCCTACTCGACGTGATTTTCTTCAAACTAGGCTCGTTCTCCGCGTTCTTCTCGTCGACGGAGGTCTTGGAGGGAGGAAAAGCGCGTTCGGGGGCCGAGACCCACTGGCACACATTCCGGACGATTCCTTTTTTACGTCTGAGATATCATAAAACGGGGGAAACGCGTTGGTAATCGACTCAGATCGCGTAGTGATCGCTGCGCAACGCACGAATGATGGAACCGATGGCGGAAATGCAGCCATTCTTCGTCCCGTCGATGTAATAATCTTCTGCCATTAATATTGAAATATATTGCTACACAAATTTCTCGAGAATTTCTTCGTCTATTTAAGGATGGATTATAATTTATAATTTCACTGTTTTCTTTATATTTCTGCTATTGTGGGCATCCGTAGTGACTTTCTCACTATTCATCGATGGGTTAGGTATTTTTCTTCTTCTCATTAGGAAATATGTTACGTACTTCGCTATCGACTTTGTACGTACATAGAAAATTCCTTCGACCGAATTCCTCGCTCGTTTTTACTCACTCGACTATTACCATAAATTGCGATAGATCACGAACGGGAATAAATTTCTTCTCTTCTTGAAATTTTATCTTTACTTGCTATACTCGCAACTTCCTCTGCTTTCATTTTCGTCCCTTTCTTGCATTCGACAAACCCCTGTCGGTCATCTGGCTTTATCAAAATCGGCACGTAATTCTCGGTCTGCTTTCGTTTTCTTTTCCCCGCCCGAGGACAGTCAGCGACACGGCGATTAAAGTTTTGTAGCGCCGTAAACTCGAGCGCGACGCGTCTGACGTCAGCTGCATCACCAAGGGAAAACGAAAGTTAGAACGTTTTCGTGAATGGACCGGCAAAACCGCGACACTTCTCTCGTTTCCGAATACGAAAGGAACGGAGTCAGGTCAATGGATCCAGCAAGTTTCCTCTTCTTAAAATTTTACGCGACATTTTCATCGATATTACGACATCCAAGAACAACGAACATAAAGAAAACACTTCAGCACGAAAGAGTAATCCGTTATATTCCACGCTAGTTATTGATCGAAAGAAAATTTAAAATTCAAATGCGACCACGTCGACCGATTTTACCGAAGGCGCGCGTGTCAACGACGACCTATCGTTGCTCTGAATAATCTGAGATTCCTGGTCGAAGTGTTCGTGCCAAGGGTATTATTGCTTAATTTGAAAATAGAAATATTTGTAGCTCTGTAAGTGGCGCGATCGTGCGAATTACGCCAGTAACGAATGGAAGGTAGAGGATTAACGATTTGGTATATAGAGGTGGATATAGAAATCTCGAATTCTTCGAATTCTTCTGTTCTGGAATTTTCAAATTTCCTCAAGAATTTCTGACAAAGTTTCTAACGCGATAGCGACACCGGTTGTTCGTTTCAATTCAGTTTCGAACGACAAGAAACTTAAAAAATCGCCAGATCATAGTAATTCATTAAAACGTAAAGATCTTAATGTGCGAAAGCTTAGTCCATAAACCTGATATTAATTAGCGAGAAGAAAAGAAGGTGGATTAATGCACGTTTCTCGACAATTCACGTCGGATTTGTGTCACGAGAGTAAAGGTACGTCACAGAATCACAGAATTGGCAACGAGTTCTCAAAATCGGTGACTCATTCCAAAAAGTGGTCTATGCGAAATTCTTCGACTCTTTCGTTTGACCAACCTTCACCTCATTCTTATTTAATATTTTCTATTTTACTGTTACAAGATGGAAATTCTATTTCCTTCAAACGTTCCTTGCGGCAATGGCTATGAAGAGCATAAAAACTTTACAAGTTTACAATGGTACAATTTTCCTCTTTCTTACCGACCGACATCGTTCTCGTCTATTTTTACGAGAAGTTTGCAATTTAGAAGTTCGTCGAAGTGCAAGACAAATCACAGGGAATTTGCAAGAAATCTTGCGTGCACGATGCGTGCTGTTCTGGGTTAATACGCGGTCCGCCATTAGCGGACGAGTGTCATCGAACGTTTCTCTGGTTTGAGTGAAACTTCGAACGTGTATGCCAGGCGAGTCGAGCCAGAGAGAAACGTTAATGTCCAGGCTAACGCGCGTGTGTGTGTGTGTGTGCTATGACACTTATTTCGAGTTCTCGTTTTTTTGGAATATCGTTTCGCGAATCGTCGACAAGAATTCGTGAAAGGAATCAACAAGATTCGAATATTTCGATCTAGACAACAAAACTTGGCGTTTAAATATGGATAAGTTATTTTGAATCGCTATCTAAATTAGAAACAAAACCCCGCAGCGTCGGAATGGCAATAAGTCGAGGTAAACACGAGATAAAATTGTAAATGAAGGAAACGAATTTCTTCTATTCTTCCGCCACGTAGTCGGACCGAAAAACTTTGTAGGTCGCATCAGCCATTCACGAAACATTCCATTACCATGTGACACTTTGCTCGTTCGTCAAACGATCGTGCATCAAATCAATTTCTATGTATGGAATTCTTCTTACGATCAATACACCAGGCAAACTATCGCGTGTCAGCATTTTCAAGTCCCCTGGAATTACTGCTAAAACTGAAAGTGGCTGCACACTGGTACACGAGAAGCTTGCTTGCCCTACTGACACTCTTTCCAGCACTCTCAAGCCTTAAAACATATCCTTAAATCCTTCCTCCCAAATTACGCCACGTACAATTTTCTGAGACAAATTTCGATAATCATTGAACAGCGACAAGGGCGGTCGTGTCCCCTCCAACGAGCAAACTCAAGGGAAAACGCACAAAGAGGATACAAGAAGTCGTGGAGACTCGGTGAAAGTTTACATAATCCGTTTAACGAGCGATATCAGGCGCACCTAATTTCGCGATCCACGTTCAGATCATCCGAGCGTTCCTCTAGACGCGATTTTACCTGCGGCTGGGCGTGTCTGTTCCTTTCTGTTGCACGCCACGAAGGAGAAACCTTCGTTTTACTTTTGAACGGCTCTCCTTCTCCACGAGAACTTAGGATCGACGAAAGGATTCCGACGCTCGAGAAAGGATGAATGAGCACTGACGTAAGAGATCAGCCGGATTTCCTTTTCCGCTCCGGTCCCTTCACCGTCATTGCGCGGGAAGAAGTCTCGTTTTATTAGTACGACCGTCGCGCTCAGCAATTATGTCAACGCGACGCGTAGCGTTACGCGACGCCTTTGTTTACGTCCTGTTTCGTTCTAACATCTGGTTAGACGTTGGCTAATTAGTATAGGGGAATTAATATATTCAAGCTATAGAACATAGAATATAGAATTATGGAGATTCGACCGGAATAAAAATTATCTGCCGGCAGGAAATTAGGAAAGTGCCCGATCAGACAGCCTACCGTATTGTTCGTCGCGAAGGAGATTAAGAAGGTATTCGGTCAGACTGTACAACGCTACTATACCGCTGTTACGGGTGATTAAAAGTTTTGTATAATTATTTTTACGAAACCAAAATTACAAAATCGTGACTCTCTAGCACCTGTATACGAACAGACAAATTCTTTTATGCAAGTCATCCACAATTGAACTGAGCGTCGCATAAATTCCGTATTCGAAAAGCTTCTGTAATACACATAAAGAATAGAAGCGGAACATAAAGGGACAACACGAATAAAGGTGAAAAGATAAGAATACAAGATGAGGAATAAAAATGGAAATCGAAACCAAAACTTTACAAACGTGTAAGTACTTTCTAAGATAGTTGTTACGATTGATTTCCCGGATTTATCCAACTTGTTCGACGAGAGTGTCGGTGGCACGCGTTCGGAATTCCAATGACCTAGCGGCCGGTGGCCGGCACGAAATTCCACCGAAGGCACCTACACGCGCCGCTATTTCGCAACCGAAATTCCACGACCGCTTTGTAACCGCTTCAGGTCAGGAAGAAGCGAAACGAAAACGACAAGAGGCGTGTTATCGACACGGGCTCGTGAGAGTCGCGCGGGGTCAGAGTAGAAAGTGGTGTATACCTCGTCTCGCGATGAAGGTCGGATCCGGGATGTTTGAACCTGATCTATACCAGTTTTCTTTCATTCATGACGATCGCGCTTCGCGATGATCACGAAAGGAGAGAGTCACGCCAATTTCTGACCTCTTCCTGCGGAAATTACGATCGACAAGCTACTACGAGACTCTTCACTTCACGTACAGCCAGCCACCGATACCATGAATTTACCGCTTCGAATCGGATGCAGTCACTTGCGCGTTTAGTAGGACCTCTATCTCAGTACAGCTTTGTGGTCTACGCCAATGGATTCTTCGTTTTTATAGCTTCTTTAATTAACTGCTGCGGTTAGTGCTGTTAGCTCATGTACACGTTTTACCGCTCTCTACTAGCTATGGTTAATTGCTGGATTCCTGTTAATTGCTGCTTCTGGCTTCATAACACTTTTCTCAAGAGAAACCGTGTTAGCATGTCGAAGTATCGAACTATATGATTTTGTATCTTTGGATCAATTCGGGCTTCGGATACGTAGTTTAAATCAGTCATCTTTTAGTCCAAGATTACCGAACCACTAGCTGTAATTTCAGGACAATTTCTAAATGTAGGTCACCCTTATCTCAATCTACCCTATCTGCCTTGATCTGCCCTTAATTTCCCAACGAATTTCCACATGAAAGTTAACCTTCCGTGTTAAGTACTACGAGCAAACCGCGGATGAAGCGTAAAGCGACAGGAGTAAAGTAACGTACGTGGTCGTAAGATGAAAGGGAACAACGGAAGAGAGGTCTGTTTGGGCGTCCCACGGTCGTCCCGTATTCGTTGGTCGTGGGTAGGTCGCAGGTCGTAGCGGATGGATGGGCGGCTGTAACGCGTGGAGGAACACCTATCCGCGTTCACCGTCCGAATACTTTCGTCGGTTAGGCCGGTTAAACGGCCCGGACGGAACACGGCGACGCGGTCGAAACATCGTGACGACACTCCTGTATGGCAAATAGGAAGAAAAAAGAGACAAGGTGGGGCGGTGACGCACAGGGGCGCAGAGGAGGGGCTCGTCAAATATAAGCTAAAGAGATTGCACGATGGACCACACGAAATTTCACTACCGACGGGACGGGCTTCGAAAAAGGGAAATAATTCCAATCGCCGTGACACCGACCGTTATATATATATATATTTCGTTTTCGTGTTTTGGACTTTCCGTTTCGTTGTACGAGAATCATGAAGATAATCGCCGTTGTGGTTCTAATATCAACGGTTGTTCTGGCCGCCGGACAGAGCTTGGAGGATTGTCTGCAGAGCGACAGCATCTCTTGCGTGCAGAAGAGCTTGTACCGGAAGGCGAAGGAGTTCTTCGACAAGGACAGCTTCGAACTGTTCAGTGGTGTTAGCTTGGTGAAGAGCGCGGACAGTCAGGGAAGAAGCTCTAGGACTAGTAAAGAGTTGATGTACGAGCAGGAAATCGACGCGGCTAACAGTGTCACAGATAGGCAGAGTGCTCTCGAGAATTTTGTCAGCGAGGAAGCTGGAGAGTTCCTCACTGGTCGCAGTCTTAGGGTAAATAGACGATCGTCGAGAAGATTATCTGTATTTATCTTATTCAATACGATATGTTGGACGTAATATTTATTCGATTCGTAGATCAATTTCGCTCCTGTTTTCGAAAAGATCGGGGAGTCTACCCGTGCCATCAGTGAGTCTGCGCCGGAAGAGATTCGCCAAGCCGTCAATGAAATCGTTGAAGGTACACACACGTATATATGTACTTTTACTTGTCGGCAAAATCTGTATTATAAAATCTGTATAATCGAAAAGTTTCACGAGATCTTTCGTTTTTATTCTCTTATTTTTATTGGTAGGTCGGGGCAGGAAGAAGATGCTGAAATCGATAATACCTTTGCTGATCGCGGCGAAAGTGAAGGTCGGAGCCCTCGCTACCCTGGCGTACTTTGCCATCGCTCTCATAGCTAAGAAGGCCATCTTCGCCTCCCTCGTTTCACTTGCCATTTCTGCGTTCATCGGTTTGAAGGCACTCTGGTCGAAAAATTCCGACGTCACCCCCTACAATGGGTGGAACGGCGGCAATGCTGGATGGCCCGCGCATGTCGCGAACGGAGGATGGTCTTCCGGCGGCTCGTGGGACGATGCCCACAATTACGGACAGAGCCAAGCGTACTCCGGATATCATCACTAATTTTAAACTAGATCTATTCGTGTAAACTATCAGTTTCTCCCTCTTTCTCTCTTTTCTCCTCTTCGTTTCCTCTTATCTCTCTCCTTTCCCGTTTACTTTCATCCTTTCTTCTCATCGTCGATCCAGGAATTATGGAAGCATCGATGGAACTGTCGATAATTAATGGATCGATAAAAGCTATTTATTGTTTATTTATCCAATTTTTGAATAGTTAAGCGACCACCATCCCGTGGTCCCACGTGTAAATAATGCTATCGTTGTAAGGGTATACGAATGGAATGGACAGACAAAGGACTTTGGAATCAAACATAGAGGCTAGTCGCGACGCTTCCGCATCAATCCGGGGCTCGTTCAGGCGTGACCAATGTCGCTCGGTACCATTTTTTCTTCCCAATCGCAGCCGAACAAAACAACATCTAGTCCAATACGATTCAGATGAACTTCGTTGAATTACTCCTACCTGAGAATACTAATGTAATACTGATGTTCAGCCGTTAAATACAGAAGTTGTAGAAAATTATACGATACAACGATATTTTTTCATTCGGCTATCCCGTCTCCGCTCGGCCGGCGAATCTTTTCCTTAGAAAAAGACCATTCGTCCGTTCCTCGAGAGAAGAAGAGAGGAAAAATCGTTCAATTATCGTTGATCGAAACAAAAAGCAATCTATCAAATTGTCGAACGAGTTTCTCATCGTCGAAAATCTTCCCGGATCCACGGCGAAAAGAGAAATCACTCGCCGACTTTCCAACCTTCCAAGAACCTCCGAAACTCACTCGTTTTCTCTCTCTCTCTCTCTTCTGTTCGCGTGTCTCGCCGGCGAAATTTCAGAGCTGTCGGCTTCGAAACCGGCCCCGCGCGTCGCGAAATTCAGTCGACGCAACGCTGAGATGGAAATGGCAGATGGTTATCGCGATCGAGCAGTGCGCGGCGGACCACAGCCGAGGGGAAAGTGCACCGGCAAGGTGCACATCCGGTCGAGCGAGACGCGCGACGACGCCGCTAGAGCTTCCTCGGGAGACACACGCGGAGGTCGAGAGGCCGAGGCTCGCGTTCGTCATTCTTAATCGGGTCGAGAGGACGGACATTCTACTAAATCTTCCACGACCGATGTCCTTAAGTCCCAGATAGAGGAGGAAAATGAGCGGCTGGAAAGGAGGTTGACGCAAAATTGCCGTTTCTTCCGTCGTCGCTGGTCAAGTCGCTCCGGGGCCCGCCAGTAAAAATCCTTTTTGCCGAGGCTTTCTGGGCCAACGTTCGACGTGCGACCCACAGGCTGATTAGTGGTTGCAGCCGCCGACCAGGCGCGAATGTAAAACAGTCACGATTCGTACGACGGATTGCTCGAGTTTTATTGTTTGTTAATGTCACGAGCTTCGACGTGACTCCGGTGCTTTGCCACTAAACATTCAGACTTGACGAGAATCGCAATATACGTGAAGCAAACGAGAAACTATAATTCGTCTCTTGTATCTACGTTTCCTTTCTGAATTATTTTAAAATAAAGATCGACGATCCGCTCGCAATTTTCATTCGATATTCGTATTGAATATAAATTGCGTATCGGGGAAGATATTAGTTAGCGATTAAGATAATTAGTAAGAGTTATGTCAAAAGATAGAACCGTTTGATAGAACGAAGGTGAAACGAATCGGAATAGCAAGAACGCGAGTGTCACGGCTCGTTACGTCTGCCCGTGCCGCGACAGGATCGCGAGAGATGCCAAGGAAAAAAGATACGGAATTATTTTGAAAGGAAGAGGAGACTTTCGTTAGTGGCGAAGTCACGCGGCGGCGAGAGACACGGTGCATTAATCGCGACGCGGTGTCGAGGTAACTCGTCTTTATTCAGGCTGCTGTCTCTCTTTCCACGATCGAAGTACATTAACCATCGCGAACGCAGGCTATCCTGTCATAATCGTTGAAACATCGTCGAAAGATACGCAACTAGTTGCAACTTCTAGAATCGATGAATCGACGGCGAAAAGAACCTGTCCATTTATCGTAAAAACGGATCGGCAGCGTAATATATTTTTATTCGTCGACGCGTACCCATGACCGGCGATCCTGTAAATCGTCCAATTTTTTCGAACGTGGAGAGCAAACGCGAGCAGAAAAACCGGAACGCGACGTCCATTGAGAAAGAAGGGCGACGAAGCCAGGGCAAACAGAAAGGAAAAGAACGAAAGAGAGGAAAGAAGGAAGGAAAGAAAGAAAAAGCAGCCATGAAAATTGGCGCTGCGCCCCGCGCGCGTCACGGATCTGCAAGCGGATGAATAGAGGCTTTCTTTTGGATGTCACAAAAGTGGAATTTCACCTTGTGCTCGTAACGCGAGAGCCTTCTATCTCATTATTAGAGAGTCGTAAAGTGGCGGAGCCGAACGAACGGCTTTGCTCGTATCTAAATCTCGGTACGGTTCTCACGTCACGATTAGCCCCGGCAGTTTCTCATGCGTCACTGGGTTACTAGATTCTCTCTGGTAGGCCTGTAGGTTTCCTAGTGCCTTATTAGCCGCATACCGGGCCGCACCGTGCGCCGACAGATGTTCGTCGTCGACATCGACAGGTCACCGTGATTCGAATCACGCTGGCCCTTGTAAAAATCTGGTAAAAGCGCGCGACACGAATTCCATCATGGAACGCTGCTTCGGAGTCTGTTTCCGATAACTCGATTGGAAATTGGAAAGTTTCGATGTTCGATTTTCAGAAGCCTCTTCCGAACCAGGTTACCTATCGAAAATAACGTATTCGGCTCTGTTCGTGAGCCGCAACGTTGCTTCATCGTCTCGTAGTCGAGAATACCGTTTTGCTTTGGAATAATTTTATACCAAGAAAATCAATGCTAAACGACGACCGGCATAAGTAAGGGAATCTATACATCCTCTGTAATTTTGTTCTCCGTGTTCTCTGACGTTACGTTACGCGGAAACGAGAGAAGCAAAACGAAAATTCCAATTTCCCGAGGAAGTCGTGCGATGCACGCCATCGCGCGTGCGTCCCATCGACGTTTCGAGTGGCGTGACACGCAACACCTTGAACTTTGCCGTGAATTTCGAAACAACGATCGGTAGTCGACCCGTTACTCTTTCCCGCAGTTCCGCTCGCTCTCGCCTAGGTCGCCTTCCACCAGACTGCTCGTCTGCATACCGTCCAAATCTAATTACCACTACGATTCTTCCGCGTATCAAATTACACTCTTCGTCTCGTTCGCGTCTCTCATTCAGTCTCCGAACGCACGGACTTTCGATAACCGTCTAACTTTGGTACGTCTCGAGGCACGACGACAGCTTTCTGATCGGATGAAAGTGTGTTGTCTCTCTTCAGCTACTCTCTCACACGGGCTCTTAACCTTTGATTCCCGAGTTCTCTAACCATAATGTCCTCGATACCGCGACTTCCGCCACTAGAAACCGTTCTCCATCCCACCGGGTTTCTCCGTTTTCACGATATCCGTTCAGTTCGCAACTTTTTCATTCAGGGTGGCCATCCACCGGCCGTGGTACCTTCGCTTTTCTTCACGTGCACGCGTCCGTCAGCGCGGCGAGTCGTGAACGCCGCGTCAGGTGGATGATTCCGCCCGGGGCGACGTTCGCTCTCGAGGACCGGCAGATCTTGATCCCCGAAACCGGCTGGACCAATGGAGACCGT
Organism: Bombus haemorrhoidalis; assembly: GCA_014825975.1. Classification (NCBI taxonomy): domain Eukaryota; kingdom Metazoa; phylum Arthropoda; class Insecta; order Hymenoptera; family Apidae; genus Bombus; species Bombus haemorrhoidalis. The sequence goes on along the minus strand of CM026175.1, from coordinate 6,805,751 downwards.
CTTTTCAGAGGGGAAGAGACATGGATCGAGGTGAGATGAAGACAGGTGTGTTGGAAGAACGAGAGAGATAAAAAGAGACGAGACAGCCGAAACGAACGCCCGGCACTCGACCCAGTTGTAAATGGGTGAGCGACCCCGTTCCCGAGATAATATCTCGCGTCCATCATTCGCCGATGAATTTTTCGATGCTTTATCCACGTCAACCTTTGCGACCGTTAACGATTCTCCTACCGTCAGAATCGTTTCGATACTTTTTGCATTCGGGCAAACAGTGACGAAATTCACACGTAGTCTTCTATGGGAACGGTAAGGCGATAATACTTCTAACACGTAATTTGATGTTACGCGGCTACAGAAAGAACTTAGGATCCCTAAAGTAAATCATACCAGACGAATAACGGGCAGAGAGTACCCAAACGTAGAAGCATGTTTCGAGCAAAGAATTTAACGACATTAAATTTCGAATAACTGTAAACGGCCCAATACCGGTCTAGGTAACTTCGATTCAAAGCCAGTGTCATGCTATTCCGGCGAACTGTAACATTTCCGAATCTCCGTGCGATAACTCTGCCAATTTACCGAGAACGTTAAACCATAAACGTTCGTTAAAATAGGTCGGTAAGAGAAGTTTCGTGCATCCCATGACATCCGGAGAAAATCATCGCGAGGAACGATTAAAGGAGAAACGTCCTAGTCTCCTTGTCGTGATTTCGATTCTCGCTGTCAACCGTTTATTTACCGAGTTCTTCTGTCGCATGCGAAAAGGGACTGAACGTACGGTGGACGAGCACTGGTATCGCGCTCTCCTGCTAATAATAATAGACACGATCGAAGGAATCGGTAAAGAGAGACACGTCAAGTCGTGCGAGAAATCACAAGGGAGCTGCTGCCGTGTATGCTCGTGTTCCCCACGAACTCCACCGCGTAGATTTCCCTCGTTGAATCTCCGTTCGACCGAGGAGGGAGCCTCCCTTCTACCATCGAACCTTAATGGAGGCCGAAGTAGGTCTGCTGCAGGCGGCAGGAAGAAGAAGAAGAAGAAGAAGAAGAAGAAGAAAAGGACGATGGAAACAAGGAGACCAGAGTCATGGGGGCCATCGACGATAGAAAACGACGGGGAAGAAAATGCAAGTGCCTGCCTCTTCTATTCCCCTGTGGCTATTTCCGGTATCCTGATCCTCTGTGTTTTACTCTGTTGCTCCTCGAGTTTAGAGAGGAATTTTTGCCTCGCCGAAATGACGAGATTCGCTCGAGGAGAGGGATGACGAAAGGGGAAGGAGAGCCTCGTAGAGAGGCCTGCGAGGATTCGAGTCGAAGAGAGGGGTAGGAGAGAGGAGCGAGGGGGCACAAGTAGAGAGGACATAGGGGGGATTACAAGTAGTAAGAAAGAGAGAGATAGCTCTTGGTAAGCGAACGCGAACTCTCGGTGGCCTGTGCCCACGAGGTCTCCCCTCGTGCGATACTTCGGTATAAAAGCAAAGCAACCTCTTTTGGATGTAACACACGAGGTTCGATCGACGCTCATCCTGGCGTCCTCTCCAACCGTGAATCGGCTACGACACATCACCGCGCGATCGTATCAAGGATAATACAGCAACTTCTTCGTCTTCTTCGATTCGAACTTTTTTCGTAGACGCACGGTGGTGATTCTTTCTCTCTCTTTCTCTCTCTCTCTCTCTTTTTTTTGTTTTTCTTTATTACCTTGTACGTTTCGATCGACATTCGAGGAACATGAGCAAGTACCTTGTGACCATTTTGTGGCTACTTCCGGTGCTGGCCGCGGCCCTGCCAGCCAATGACAAACCTGGAAACGAAAACGACCTAATGGCGACCATCTACAGCGACTGTCTGAAGAAGGAGTCGATCAACTGCATCAAATACAAAGTATTTTCGTACGTGGACAAGATGCTCGTTGATAAGGAGGATATCACTCTCACGGACGGCATCACTGTGGTCAAGACGTCGAACGCCGAGGAAGGTGCACCTAGGTCGGTTTTCTTCCGTCAAAAGATATACCTTGCACGAAATTTAAAGAGCGGACGTCAGTCTCGAGTTTGATATAATGGAATTTTGTGTTTCGCACAATACTTTTCAAATACGATTCGGGATGTTCCTGTCTGTTCGCTACATTCCAAGTTGTTTCTATCGTTATATTAATTTACAGATATTGATTGATATTAATTTTGATGGACATTGATCGATTAACGCGTTCTTGCAGATCGATCGAGTCTAGCGATTTGGATACCCTTTTATTCGACCGTCTGGGCAGGTTCTTGAGGACTCATTCTGTCAAAGTAGACCTCAAGGGAACCGATATCCTTGGCGCCATTGAGTCTGCCGGTCGAAGTTTCGAGGACTTTACCGACAATGCTGTTGAAAGTCGTGGCAAGAAGAGTGAGTATAAATTGATCCTTCTAACTAACTCGAGCCCTCAACCGTATCGACTAGCGATAAAAGGCACTTGAAAACATTCGAGCTTCGACTCCAGCTAAATTTATCTACTCGGCTTACAAAATCACGAAATTCCTTTACGGTATACTTCTTTCATTTGACATCAACACAATTATCCATTACGAACTCTTAAGGTATTTTCTTAATAGGCCAAGAGGCTATCTATTAATTATCAGAACTCAGGCATCGTCGAGTATTTCGATCGGGGCTCGTACGATAGGCTAATCGGATCGCTATTTAACGCAACAAGTGCACGGGTAATTGGGATTCACTCGATGTTAGTGTCAACAGTAGCGTGCCAGCTCCCAAGCCTCGTCGTTGGCACTATTCAATGACAACGCTGACGACGATGCCGGTGAAGCTGGTCGCGAGACGTTGACCCACTGAGAAACTGGTTCCGCTTCCCCTCGAGCGACGAAGATGCGATTACCTGCGAGCAGAAAGAGAGAGAGAGAGAGAGAGAGAGAGAGAGAGAGAAAGAATAAGACAGATAGGCCTCTCGAGATCTCGCCGCGCGAGATTTTTGACATACTTTCCTTTGTACGCGGGGTATGTCGCCTTGACCTTCGCCTATTCTACTTCGAGATCTCTCCGCGCGTATCGTCCTGAGAAAGGTCGGGTCGTGTTCTTTCGAGAAACGTTTTCAGCCTCCTCGTGAGAAATTCAGTGTATTCAAACATCGTATTCCCGTGCTCATGAGAATACTTACTCGGTTTCCGTACATTGTATGTTCGTAATCGATGAGAAATTGTAGTCACGCTACGTTAAGCGTCGTTACCGCGCGCGGCTGACCAGAAAATTACCAATAAAACGGCCACCACCTGCAGAAGCTCCTCGGTTCTGCAACTTTAACGTGTCATCTAAACGACGAAGAAAACGAATGCTTCCAAGTTTTTGGAACGTAAATTTTTTGATGATGGAGAAATTGAAATTTCTTCATTGTTATACACATTGGCACGGCGCTTTAAAATTCTCTCGATTGTTTCAAGCGGACGTTAACCCATAAAATTTTACCGAACGTTACCGTTACCACCGTTCATTTAACGATCGTCAAATTCCTTTGCAGAGAAGGCACAAAAGATCCTCGGTCCGTTAATGATGGCCCTGGCCCTGAAGGCAGCAGCCCTGTTGCCCTTGGCCCTCGGTGCGATCGCCGCCATTGCTGGTAAAGCCCTTCTGGTCGGCAAAATCGCCCTTGTAATTTCCGCCATCATCGGATTGAAGAAGCTGCTCAGCTCTAGCGGAGGAAAGCACGTGACATACGAAGTTGTGTCGCATCCTCATCACAGCAGTAGCCACATTGTCAGCCACGATGACGGCCATGGTGGTGGTTACGGTGGCGGTGGCGCTGATTATGGCGGTGGTTATTCCGGAAGCAGTGGCCACGGTTGGGCCAGGAGTTTACCTCAAGACGCTCACGAATTGGCTTATCGCGCTCATCAACCTCAATCACAAGCATGAAGAATCTCGTAAAAAGTTTTCGTTCTTCGACGTTCCTCACTTTCCTCTTTTCCTCGTCCTCTCAACATCTCTTCCCTTTCCTTTCCTCTATTCTTTCCCTTATTTCCTTTCTTCGTGACTCTATCGCTCTCTGTTTTATGTATATTTATTATTCCTATCCTCGTCGCTGCCTGAACATTTCATATTCAGTTCTGTCCTCCTGTTCTCCTATTCTTCCCTAGAAATTAATTCCCTAGAAATTCCTTAGAATCATTCTGTTCTTATTTCTACGACGAACCAGTGCCTCCACGAGATACTCGTTCCATGTATAGCGTAACTCGAGCCTTTGTTATTTATTCATTGCGCCTAATATGATTTAGTATTTATTTAATTTTATTCATTTGACGTGTGCTATTTGTTATTGCCTGCATTTGTTCTTTATAATAAAGAGATGACGAACGGCGCGCTGCGTCTTGTCCAAAGGAAAACGCAACATACGTGAGTGTGAGAATGCGGAGAACGTAAAACCCTCTTCAGGAACGTTTGCGGTTACGTCTGTCTATTCTCTTTCGTTTATGCCTTATACTTACACTCGAAGGAATCCTGCGCGGATCCAACGATCTAGACAAGAAATCTTCTTCTACGTGATACGTCGCAACATACGTCACGTGACAGGGCTCTCGCGAGTTTGATATTTATGAAAACGAGTGAAAGTAGTATAGGAACGCGTCGGGGCATCCATTGATACTCGAACCAGATACGACTTAATGAGCTGCTAGCAAGTACGACCGTTATAGAGGATTTCGGATAAACCGGTAGAAAGTACTTTCATGCAACCGAATTATATATATATATATTTTTTTTTTTTTTGAAAAAAAAGAGAAGAGAAAAGGAAAAAGGACAAGTTCGGAAATTTCCCCGGAGTAATTCGTCTTATTCTGACACCATCGATCGACGAGACATTCCATCTGTCTAGTAACATCCAGGCACATTACGATGTCAATTTTATGGCAATGTGTAGTAAATAATGGCGAGCGTTCGCTCGACCGTGTCGCTACTGACCTAGCTTCGTCCAGCGGTCGTTTAATGGCTCGTAAAGCTTACCTCTTTTTCGCCAAGCACCCTCATTACTACTGCATAGATTACTCATGGTACAGTGAAACCGGATGCACCGCGAACTTCCAACCGGTAACCTGCATACCGACCGTATAATGAGAGGCAAACCGACACACGTGGATTGTGCGTGCATGCTCGTGTTCACCGATCGGAGCAAGGCCAAATGCGAGTGAACACGACGGTCTCATTGGCGAGCAAGTGACGCGTGACACGAGGTTTCAGCAATAAACATGGCGATGCAGAAAATGATGGGTTCGCCGGTGTACACGCGTTCAGCTTGTCGAACCGGAAATCGTGGTTCCTAGCGATGTCAAGGTGGCGCTCTCGACATTTCGCTTTCGCCATTTCTCACATCATTTTTTACGTACGTGACGCGAACGCGATCGGGGAACTGGTGACGAGACGTAATATACTAATTTTACCGATTTATCATACTAAGTTCTGGTGACCGGAGATTTCTCCGTTTGTTTCTCCTCTATCAGTGACCTACATAGATTCGTGAAAATTCATTAGCATTCCAATTGTAAAATTCGTCGAGTCATTGAAACGATCGTCAAATCATCGGCCGACTCGTCGAATCAAAACGGCAGTCAAGCGTGGGAGAAGAACGAGGTAGAAAGGACGAAAAGAAATCGAGGCGGATCAGGGCCAGTTCCCCACCGAAATTTCATTGCTGGCTCGCTGCTTTCCGATGCTTCACTGCGCTCATGAACCAGAACATTAAGAGAAGGATACCCCCTCCGAGGGTCCGTGGCCTACGCGTGTTTACCACATGTAACGCGTTTTCACTTGGTGTGGCCCAGTTAACCAGTCCGGTCGCCATCAGCCAGGACGAAGATGGCAAGGATGCGCGCGTGCTACCACAGGATAAGAGGGAAAACGTTAACCAGGACGGCTGAAACGCTGACAATGGCTAACGGTTATTTTTAATTAACACAGCTTCGTTTCTATTTTTGTTCGTGTGATAAATGTAGAATGTATCGTCTGGAAACATATATTACGCGCATCGTTTATATTATACCTCCGTTTACTATAGAATAAAAAGAAAGAGAAAGAAGGAACCTAGCTATTTCTGATTACAACATACGAGCGTATCATGATCTGGTTAATCCGATACTTCCAGCGGATCAGGTCGATCAACCACCATCTCTCCCGTGATGCTTTCGATTTCAGGCTTATCGAGACACGACGATAACACGAGGGAAAATCACAGCAGAAGGACATTCGTGTAGAAGACACGTACACACCTGGTTGCCACGAACTTCCGATCAGAAACGCTGACAGCGATCTGGTCAGACCGGTCGAGCGGAAGAAGTCGAACGACAAGGGCGAGGACGACGATCCGGTCGAGAGTAGCGAAACGATTTGCCGGAATCGTCGGTTTTATCGATGGCGAGTTGGTGGGGCTGGGACGGTAGGAGAGGAGGGATGCGAATTCCGAGCTGATCCGGAGAGCAACTCTGCTCTCTACCTGTGGTGGACCCCAGGTGGTTAGCGAGACGCGGTCTCCGCTCTCAAATGATCCTTGGCAATGAAAATTCTCCCACAATGGTGGTATTCGTACGCGCCGCACCGCCACGGTGGGGAGAATATCACCGGCCACGGAGGTACACCTGACCAGATATATAGAGCTAGGGCAGGGCTTCCGCTACGGACAGTCCAGTTACAGTGCTCTGTGTAAGCACGCATCTCGCGGCCCAAAGTGTCAAACAACTCGAGTACCGGTGGCTAACAAGCTTCGACGCTTGTTCCCGAAATACCGCGCAGAAGTCCACAGAAGTAGGTTTCCGTTAGTTTCTACTCGCGCACATTTCCTTGCTAAATTTCCCTCTTGGCGGGTGCGAGGGTTTAGTAGGACTTTCAATCGGAGCATCTTTCTCTGCAACATATAGAGATTCTTTTTTGTTTTCAGGTTCTTTAGATTCTACAAAATGAGAGATTTTGCATACTGTTCCGTGTACCTGGCCTTTTTACTGGCCATGGCTTCGGCTAGATCAGCCGAGACTAATCCCACGACCAATTCCATCAACGAAGAGACAGCAAGGTCTAGCGGAAGCAGCAACGTGTTTGGAGATCTTCGACAGATGTACCAGATCTACAAGGAATGCGCGGACGAGGATATCAGTTCTTGTTTGAAAGTGAGGCTGCTGTCGGCCGTAGACAGGGTGTCTAGGAGCACGCAGTTGAACGTTGCCGACGGTGTTACCTTCGTTCAGGACGAGCCTATCTCTAACGCGGAGGAACCGCCGAAATCTCTTCAGGAGATCGAGGCCGGGCTACCTAGGGCTTTGGACGACAAGGAAAATGCGTTGAATACTATGATCTTCGACAAGGTGATGAAATTTTTCCAAAGCCATACGTTGAAATTGAAGCTGCCCAATGTAGAGGAACTTCAACGAAGTTTGGTGGAAGAAGGTGAGAATTTATACAATTGTCGATATACAACGTTAGAACTGGTCTTATCGTGTCAACTCGTTAGAGCATTCATCCGAAAAAAGAAAGTTTCCAGTTCTGATTTCCCGGTCCAGTAGACCGTACGGCCCACTCTTTTTTCCCTCTGCGGTCTTTCATACGACAAACATTTTTTTTCCGTACAAAAAATTAATTTTTCGGCAATCTAATACGAACCATGAAATTCGTTGAATTAAATTTCCATTATTTTTCTATACAGGCCGTAAGAAAAAGAAGAATATGGGCGGTCTGCTAGCTATTCCTCTGTTGATTGGTGGAACTTTGGTACCATTGGCCTTAGGAGCGTTAGCTCTTTTAGCTGGCAAGGCTTTGATCGTTAGCAAGCTGGCTCTAGTATTGGCTTCCATCATCGGTTTGAAGAAACTGGTGTCAGGAGGCGGGGATCATGGTCATGAAGTCGTTCAGGTTGCCGGAGGCCACGGATCCAGCGGATGGGCGAGATCGAGTCACGATCTCGCCTATTCCGCCTACAAGCCATCGTCTACCTAGCTAAAACAAAGGGACAACAGCGAGACGTATTTTCAATCTCGTTAGACTTCGCTTTCACGAGCTATCCGTGTGATGTTTGTCGGATGTCGCTTTCCTCTCCGACCGTTCACCTTTCTCATCTTCCCATTTTCTACGACCCCTTCTTTCTATTCCTTCCGCTCCATTCCTCTTTCCCCTCTTTATCGTCTCTTTCTCTCTTTATCATGTTTCCCCTCCTCGTGTCTACTAAATGATCATCGCTATCGACCATTCGATCGTCTCATTCACAGTATTTATTGTTCTGCGCGAAGCTGCCAGGCAGCCATGTATATTTATAGATATGGAAATATATTAAGATTAACTTCTTTGTACCATCGGCGAACTCGTTCTTTACCTTGCTCGCACAGCCGTATTCCCAAACAATTTCCCAATTCGATTAATCGAACAATAACATCAATAAAGTGGCGACATATCTCGCCAGAAGAAGGAACTCCGAGCAATTCGATGGGACGGAGTAAAGCTTCGACAGACCTGTATGAGATTCTACGGTCCGCGAATTCCAAGGCTCATCGAAAGTAACGCTGAATGAAACGAACCGCGACACGACCAGAAGATTCGATGTCGTGTCTTTCGCTCGATACAGGGCACGAGAGCGTCCCTACTTCCGCCTTCTTCCTCTTTTGCGTCGCGATCAAGCCAGAGACGAGACGAAGAGAGTAGAGACGCGTTACCTACATACTGGAAACGCGCGAGCACCTTACGCACTTGCCTCGGACCTGGAAGCTTCGCGTACTAGCACACACGCGCGCGGTCGAGCCAGACACACGATCGAGAAGTAAACCAGGCCGAGCAGGCCGACCAGGCCAGTCAGCATCCGCGCCGAGCCTTTTCAACGTGAGTCTAACACTCTCTATCGTTCCGAAGAAAAGGCTGTGTCTCTCTTTCTCCCAGTATGCGTTGGCACGATCCCCCCCTACCCATCGGTCGATCGATCCTCTCCCTCTACCTTCTTGACGATGCGAGGTTCATCGATCCTCAAACACATGTTGGGTCAGGTGGTCCCGTTCTGAAGATGCTTCGGCCCTTTTCGACACTTCCGAAAGTCGTCTCGAGAGTCCACGAATCATTTACCTCCTTTTTCCCCACCGACTTTCTGTCTGTTCCACGCGTTGCACGAGATTTCATTAATGGGAAGACTGCTGGAGAAGAGTGGATTAGGCTCTTGCGTTTGATGCGTAATATGAGAATTATGATCTGTTCGAAGTAGTATGAAGAGTGGAACGAATACAGTTTTTTTTTTTCTTTCTTTCGTTCTATTCGAATGTGGGAGGCCGCCGTAGGAGTATAATGCAGAAGACTGAGTTAGAATCATTGATATGATATTAATTGGTTGTTAGCGTGATATTATTAGAATTTATTTAGATATTTGTTAGAGTTGTTTTTAACGAATATGGCTTACGGTTCGAGCATCTTTATCTTCATTGTGTATTTGGAATTAGAGTTATGATCGGCTAGAAGTAGTACTGAAAGTAGAACGAATATGCGTTACCATTCGAGTTCTTTCTCTTCTTTATTACGTATTATATTTGGGGGGTTAATATGAGACTGCAGAAGAATAGATCGCGGTAGTTAATCGTAGGATTATGATTCGTTAAAAATGCGATGGAAAGTGGAACAAATATCGGTAACAATTGAAGTTGTTTTCCTCTCCATTATGTATTTGAAGATTGTATATGATGATGATGATGATGATGATGATGATGATGATGCTATAGATTACAGAAGCAAGAATGTAGAAAGAGAAGGATGAGAACTCATTCATGTAGGTGCATATATGTATATGGAAAGCTTTCTTTTTTCGGCTAATAGCAAGTGGGCACAAAATGCACGAATCAGAGTTGACGGATCAGATATACGTAAATCGCGTTCATTCATTCGTGCCAGACGCGTCTCCGATTCTCCGCCGTGTACTACTTTTTCTTCCCCGGAGTAGTTTCATTCATAGACCGAATTTAAGATCGAAGATCGTCTGTTTCGAGTTCCGAAGTAATCAAGACGCTGCATTGCCACGATAGATTTGCTCCGTACAAGAGCGAACGGTTAACAAAATTGTCAACGAGCGCATGATATAATTCGTCAACGAATAATCGTACACGTTGAAACCTTTTTACGAACTAAATTCATTCAACTTGAAACTTTATTTCTGTAGAATCAAGATCGTTTTAGAATGAGAAATTCTATTATAGAGATTTAGGCATGACTTAAACACGAGGAAGCATATTTCCTATAACGTGGGGTTCGACATTTTCTGCATTCACAGGGTTGTACGATAAAGAAGAAAGCACGAGGAAGAAAGAGAGAAGCGCGAGAAGCTCGAAGCCTCGCTTCGTGAGGGCCTTGACCTGACCTCGATCCTCGGGCGAGTTCACTCTCGCCGGCGTCGTCGAGAGGAAAGTGTTCCATTACCAGCCACGCTCAGTTTTCAGCCACCTCGTTCTGCCATCGAGATTAGCGTTTTGGTCTTCGAGAATATCTGCACGATCGCACAAACTATCTGTAATAATCATCAAAGTAACGCGCGTTGAACTTTCATTCACGACACGTTTCATCGATCGATCGATCGTTCGATCTACCAATGATAAGAAAGTTTTACCTTAACGAAATTGACCGACGCGACGTTAGTAGCCAGCCATGAAGATAAAGTGAAAGTTCTTCTTGGGAGAATGTAACGTTGGCGATTTTGTGTTATTTTGGTCCTGTTAAGTTTTCTCGTCGTTTGGTTCTATCGATACGCGAGACGTTTGCACACACTTTCGCTTTATGGAATGAAGAATCGCGAAACTCGTTTCTAACGATTAGACGGTTGGATGATGAGTGCGTTGGAATCTGTAATTGCTCAATCATTACCAAAGAATGTTTTCAACAGATGTGTTTCTACGCTATGTTCTTACGATTTTAAAATTCTTTATAATAATTACAAACTTTTATGCATTTATAGGAAATTTCAAAGCGCGAACTGGCACAGAATGCGCGCAATATGGAAAAATATATGGCGTATCCAAAGTATAGTATTGTCTATAATACTTGGCATATAAAACACTTTTCTGCAGAGATTCTATTTCTTCTCTTTTTTTTTTTCGCATAAAAATCCGCAGTCTAATAAAAAATGATTAACATTCATCGGCAATAAAACACTTAGTCGTTATATTCACTGCAAAATTCTAATAAATCTTATCTTAATTACTACTGTTCGTTATAAAATACATGTGCGTGATGCAAATGAAAGAAATGATAGATAACTAGAAAGTAAAAGCAATGACTAAATATGCATATGTACTAAATACGAGTAGGTGTTTTAATATTCATGGCGGGCAATGTACCTAAAATAAAAAAAATAAAACATAGATCAGATCCTTATTCACGTTATCATACTAATATCTTCTTTAAATTACTTTCTATTAAAAAACGAGGTAAAAGAACTCTTCGCAGAGTTAAGTCATAAATAAAGACAGCGTGGAATTAAGGAATTTGATGCAAGGAAGTCCGTTCGCGGAGAAAGTAGCGGCGATCAATATCGTGTTCGCGTCGATCGCAAACGACGCCTTTGCCCTCTCATCTTTTTCCTTCTCCGTACATTTTTCTAGGCGTCTTCGGGGTCACGTCGAGGCGCGGCCGGTTGTTCTCCTTGACGAGGTCTGGCGCAGTCCCAACTCGTCCACGCACTACGGACATTCCATGAAAAACCGTTAAACGTTACGCGCGACTGTCGCAGGAATACATTAATTTCAAACAGTCTACTTGAACCTGTCGCGTCGCTACTGATATTCGATTCTAACGAATAAGATGCTGAACAGGTGGAAAAATCTACCCAGGAATGCGAAGCTTGACGATAACTTACCGGCATAGAGAAAAATACCATCGAGATTCGTTCGTACACCGAGGCGGAATAGAACAATGGAACTTCGAATAAGTAGAAAAAAAAAAAAAAAAAAGGAGAAAAGAATTCGCGAACTGGGTGCGTATGATTCGCTGAATAGGAGATCGCTGCGAGGAAAGTTGCGGAGGCGTGAGATTGAAGTATCTTCTACATAATGCGAGAGGTATTATACGGTTTGTTGAAAGCGAAATCGCGGCGGTTATCGCTCGATCCTCCGTCTTCTCGGTCCTTCCTTCCCTGTACCGCGACTTTCAAAAAGTATCACGGGTCGTGAAATTTTATGATTTTCTCGGGCAAGCTTCTCAGAAAGTTATTTTACGAACTATTATATGGACGTGATAATTACATTCAAAGTTAAATTTCAGTATTTTAAAATGTAGGTGATTATTCTAAAATGCATACAGGTTTGTAATAACATTCAGAATTATAATAACATTCTGTGAGAAAGTAACTCCATTGTGTGGTACATTTATAGAAAAAATGTTGAGACATCGCTATGAGAAACCATTACAACCGAGCTCTCAGCACCAGCGATCCCCCGTGAATATCATTGACCCTGAATATTCGATTTCTAAATACACCTTGCTCGTCTCTCTCCAGAAACAAATACGGTACCCTAGAACGAGAAAGTAACCGAATTCTACGAACCTTTTGTCGTTTACACAAATAATTATCACGTTTTAACGCTAATTTACCTAAGGATTCAGACTGGGTGGAACACACCAGTGAAATATACCCAACTAATTAACAAATTCAAGACAACCAGACCGATGTAATCAATCGGTTTACTTGCTAAGTAACCGAAACCACAATTTCACCCTCGTCGATAGTACAAAATGCTATTTAATGATACCAGGAATTCTTTATCAAAATGTCATAGAATATACCGCAGCCCTGAGGCCAGAGGCTCGAATCTTCTCGGGAAGGGCTGCGACGCGTGAGCACGCTTCTTCCAGTAATGTCCTCTCTCTCTCTCTCTCTCTCTCTCTCTCCCCCTGGTTCCCAATGACCAATCGTCCGATGGGCGAGTGCGCGCGTGTGCAGAGAGCGTCAGGGCTGGTTCGAGCTTGCCACAGCCAGAGAGGAGAGAAGCGAGAAGGACCGAGCGAGCAAGCGCGCAGAGGCGCGTCAACGGGAGAGACGCGCGCGACAGGGAAACACGGGACGACCGCCTGGAGGAGAACCAATAGCTCGTATGGGTTGTAACCCAGGCGGGGACCCGGTCGGTGGGGGCCATCAAAATTTCAAAAACGTACGCGGACCCCTTTCGCGAGGAGGATAAAAGGCAAGCAATCGTGATTCTTTCAGTCAGTGTCGATACGATCGTTGCAATAATTCCAGCCGTGCACTCTTGTGAAAGGACCAGTATACAGCTATATACATATACATCTCTTTTTGGATTTTCCACCTGGTGACTCCGGAGTAGACGATCGTAGAAGATGTTTAAGTTCGTGGTAGTCGCCGCACTCGTCGCCTCTTCGGTGTTAGCTGCCCCCGCGAGCCAAGATCACGGCCAACAGCCGTCGATCCTCGAGGAAGCTTTGGACGTGTACGCATCCTGTTCCGGCGAAGAGGACATATCAGTGTGTTTGAAACTGAAGGCGTTGCGATTCGTCGATAGAGTAGCCAGATCTGCGGATATCGATGTTGTGGATGGATTCAAGATCGTGCAGACCGAAGAGGCTAAGAATAGGTAAGGCTCGCCTGTGAAAAAGTGAATGGATCGTAGAGGCGATTCGAGACGAACGAAGATAAGTGGGAGTTCTGGATCGATTCGTGTAATTTCATAATAATTTACGCAAGGGTTTTACTTTTCAGCCGTGCTGATAACGGCAGATCCTTGACCGACATCGAAAGTACTCTACCAGCCGAGACGGAAGCCAAGGAAGCCGCCATCGACCAGGCCATCCTCGACGGGACTTCCAAGTTCCTTTCCACCCACACTGTCGAACTCAGCCTACCTGAAGAAGTATCCCGCTCTTTCGACGAAGGTAAGATTATTAATAAGAAAGTATCAACGAGAAAAATTCGTGTATCGAGTTGGTTGCTCTAACCTTCTTCGTTTTATTGCAGCTCGAGGAAAAAAGAAGAAAATCGTCAAATCTCTGCTACCAATCTTACTGCTCTTGAAACTTAAGGCTGCAGCCCTCATCCCTATCGCTCTCGGTGGTTTGGCTCTCCTGGCCCTTAAAGCTCTCGCAATCGGCAAAATCGCTCTAATCGTCAGCGGTATCATCGGTCTTCAGAAACTTCTCGGCAACAAGCAGCAAAGCTACGAGGTAGTGGCTCACCCAGTGCATTCATACGGCCACGAAGAACACCACGACCATCACGGATGGGCGAGATCAGCAGGCTCCGATCTCGCGTACAACGCGTACAAACCCTCCAAGTAGTTTATTCGCCGCCACGGTCTCTTCGTTTCAACTCACTACCTTCGTTCACCAAAGTGATCGGTCAGCCGCTGACGATCACCCGAGGACTGCACGACTCGATCCTTCGAGGAATCCTTCGAAACTCATGTGTAATCGTACCGATCGAACGTTTCGATCGACCAGCAAACACTTTATTAAGAGGCTATCGTTCCATTGCGTGTGACCAGTGACCAAACGTGACGAACTGTGACGATTGACGATCGATCAGACTGTTCGACGTTAGCTCGGACAGTTAAAGATATGTTGTTAACACGTGGTGTCCGGACAATTCATTGCCGGATTACGATTGTTACGGTGACACAAGCAGCAAGCTGTCAGACAGACTTTACTAGTAACAGTGGACGGCGGTAGTCGAGTCACCCCCGACTCACCCCCCGAATTGTCGTATCTTTTTAAGAGTTAACGCTTCGAAGCGACCTCGATCGCAGATCTCGGGTCGAACGCGCTCGGACTTGTAGTCAGTACCTGTACAGGGCTGCCAGATTTTATCCAATGATTATTTATATCACACCCTTCTCGGGTTGCCATGTAACTTATCGAACTATTTATAAATAAATATAATTTTATACGGAAGCAACGCTTGTTGCGTTATTATATTATAATCCTTCCCCTTTTCTTGTAAATCGAGTTTCACGTGTCTCGTGTGACGCCTTATTCTTCGAACGTGCTAACGAGCCATTATTACGTTAACACGAATCGATATTTATTCAAACACAGCTTTCTTCCAACATATCCACTCTCTATCGGTCCACGTCAATATAGGCTATCGTCATTCTTACAATTAGTTTTATTCGTCCTTCGTGGCAGAATTTCTCTTCGTTGCTTCCCGACCGACGTTCTGACAGTCTAACGAGATTCGCCTTCTCGTACTCTCGTAATTGACCTGCTCGGGTGCATCCGGTGTATCGAGGGACCCTCGATCTCTCGTACGAAATGAAAAGAGCCAGACGTACTTTCGCTGCTCGTAAGATCCGCCGAGTGAAACCGATTGTTCCGTCGCGTGTGAACGCCCCCTTGGCGCCTATATAGTCGACTGATCGTGGCTGTTGGATCAACAGTATTGTTTTGGAACCCGGTCGCCTTGCTTCCACTTCGTTCTATGTTCCTATCTTAAGAAATTTTCCATCTTCGCGTGATTTCCTTCCTTCGACGACGAAAATGCCGACGAATAGTTTCGTTAGGTGAGAATCGACTACTTCGAGGGAAAATGGATCGATCGTACGTTCGATAAATTTCCTGAAACGCGAACTCTTTTACGTAGAATGGAACGATCGGCTTAGTCGCGCCCAGGAAACTTTCGTCGCGGAACAATTCATACGAAAACTTTGTCAACTTTCTCAACGATTTTCTAAAAGTTTTGTTCTCGTTTACGAAACCCATATCGTTGTCATGAAGCACGGATTGAGAAGCTTGTGTCTATTAATCGTCATTTCCACGGGTATCACAGCGATCATGGAGCCAACCGAGGAATCGATCTTGGCTAGCGAAGATCCAACCAGCTTCAACGAAGCTTTTGCTGCCTGTTTGGCTCGAAAAGAATTTGGGACCTTCGAATGTGTCAATCGTGGTGCCCTAAGTGCTCTTCAATCGCTTAATCACAAGGATGACCTGGATTTTGGAAACGTGCACTTGGAAAGGGCTGACGGTCAAAGTAGACAACTTCTAGATTGGGATTACGATCCAAAGGATTTTGGCAACATCGTGGAAGCGACGACTAAATTGATTGAACGTAGAAGTCTTAAATGGAACTTAGATTATCTGTATCCAGGATTGCAGCTGCGAGCTGGACCGATGTTAAATGGGAACGGGATCATGGAATTCGTCATCGATGAAAGAGCAACGTCCTTTGGTGATAGGCAAGCTGGTCCAGGTGAATCCTAGATGCTCTATCAACTATTTTCTTATCAAACAAACACTCTCAGTTTCTGTTCCTATCATTTGTTAATCGTCTGTGAATTTCTTAGATGTCGTGTAGAGTCTGTACCGTTCCAGGCAAATTCTAGATGTTCTAAATTTGATCAGTGCTAGGAAAAACTTAAATTATCTCGATTTTATGATAAGTAGTTGGTTCAACCCTGAAATAAGCGCGGAAACGAACCCGCGTTCTCCAGGGTTCGCATCCTCGCTGAGGCGGCGTTCGCCATGTGTTACTTTCAGGAAGCACCTCTAGTAGGCAGCACGGTCAAGGCCATTCACGTTGAGGAGGTCGCGCCATTCATAATTCTAGAATATTTTAATATTCATAGAAAACATATTACTGAAATATCTATGACATTACGAATCTGATTTTCATTACGTCTGCTGTCTATTAATACTTTCTACTATTTTGAATATTTCCATTTTTGAGTAACAAGGTTCAGAATGTGAACACGGCATGTCTAAATCCTGTCATACAACTTTTTCAGGAAGGCAAATGATGAGACACCTGCTGATACCGTTCCTACTGGGCTTCAAGTTCAACTTGGCTTCTCTTATTCCATTGTTATTTGGATTTTTGCTGATACTCACGAAGAAAGCTTTATTATTGACGAAGGTAGCACTGGTGATTAGTGGTTTGTTGGGTTGGAACTCTTTGTTGTCTGCTGGTTCGCCTCATTATCCAGGGGGAGGATTCCATACGCATGGACACGAGATACCAGTCGGAGGATTTCCGTACTACGAACATTATAATTTCCATCATAGACCGTATAGGGTATTTCAGGGCAACGACTTCGAACCGTACAGTCAGCATGTGATTAGAGAGGTCGTCGACGTTCGCGATAACACGGAGGAAGCGGGGAAGAACAAACGGAATGGCAAGAATTTCGTCTGGGTAAAAAGTAGCTGATGTGTCCATTTATGCTTTCTATTGCTGTGATCGATGTGGTAATATCCCGTAAAAAAAGGTGACTTCGTCTGAATCTTTCTACATAATATAGTCTGGAAGATGAAGAAACTTTTAAATTCACAACATATTGCACAGTAGTATTATATAGCCGTTGCTACTGACAGAATATATTTATTCAATATTACAATCTTTTCTATGAATCGCACGTGTTTAAACTGAACCACTGAATAAAGCGTAACTTGAAGAACAAAACTATTCAGCGCGCAACCGTTTCTTACGCGCCCGTCCCAATTACACAGAATTTTCCTTCCTTCTTAAATAAATATCATTGCTTCTCTTCCCCATTTTCCAAATAAGGACAATTAAATATCTTCAACCGAATCGCATTTAACTTCATCATCGTCTGGCCAATATAGAAGTATTCCAGATGACGAGAACAATTAATTACGACGGAATCGAGAAGATGAGTTAATAAAATTCTATTCACCGATCTCTGTTTCATATACCATGTCATTTCATATCTTTCACTGTCGTTTTCGTATGCCTTTCGGAGTTCGTTCTAAAGGAAGGATGGATTTCACTCCTCCGCAGATCTATCACTCTCAGTCCACTGTCGTGGCGTGTAACTGTATCGTCGACTTGCTCCTTCGCAGGAAAGTATCGTGTCCGGGAAACGCTTTTGCTGGTAAAGATAATAGCGTTCATGGTTCCGTGAACGCCCGCGTAGCTTCACCACGTGATTGCAGAGCTCCTTATGTCAAGTGTGACGATGAACGCGCGGCATACATTACCAGGACGATCGACGGTCGACCGTAAACGTTAGTCGTTTTCCGCCACCGCCACAGCCCGTGGCTTCTACTATTCTTCGTCGCTGTTTGAGTTATTTCTGCACTTGGCTGCCCTGGTCGAACGTGCGTGACGACGGGATTCGTTACGACGTAACGGTTCATTCTTTTCCATCATTATGGAATTCGTTATCATGCTTAAATCTCCCTGTGTTTAAAGGCAGGAATCTTTTATAAAATCATTCCATCGTAAAAGATCGAATAATGATGATAATCCATTTCCTTTGGTAATTGTTCTCCCTCGCTCGAAGTGGGGTAATTGTGGTCATCATCTACAACAAGAAACGACGAAATCGACGAAAATAACGAGTAGAAAGAAGGGCGTCCTGAATTTTGAGACAATACTCGTTGTTATCTGTGTCGAGGTTCCGACGACACGTCGGAATTTTGGTTTTTGCCAGACACCGTGATAAGGCTGTTAAGGTTTCTTCTTTCCTCTGGTACGAAGTAGGGTAATTGCGTTTGCTACCTGAGAGATGACGCACGGAGAGATGACGAACCATCGGACAAGGAGGTACGATAAATGTTGAGAAGAGTGTCCTGGATTTTTCAGGCCACAACTCGAACAGCCGTGAACAGTGGACATTTTTCATATAAAATTTCATGCGCGCATAATTGCCCCGGTCATTTGTCGGATGTGGCACGTCATGGTCTGTAATCCGTGTCGGATTAACAGTATCTCGGCGAACCGTGTTAACTAATTCGTGGTGACTAATTCATCGGCGTGCATAATTAAAGAATCATCTGTTTGGTACGATGCATCGTTCACCGAGCATTCATCTTTAACGAATGCAAACACCAACTTTCGCCGCCTAATAGAAACACTTCGAATATGAAACTTGATTTCTCTAGTTTCCTTTCGTTATTCAATTCTCGTTACATAATAAATTTTTATCCTATTACGAGATACTTGCGATCTTCAAATCATATCTGATTACACGCCAAAACTCTTAAACCGTAAATAAATTAAGAACTTTTATACCAAAGAATTCTTACACCAAATCCTTTAGATTGTTTATTAAGAAACAGAGAAACCGGCGATTATATACAGAAAAAAAAAAAAAGAAAAAGGAAAAAAAATATAATGCGTGAAACGCAAGGAACTTTATTCTAGCCTGGATTCGCGATACTTGTTAGAAGCAGTCTTTAATTTCCATTTGAGAGCCATTCCACGAGGGTTTCTGCTTCACTTGGCAACAGGGTCAGAGGGATACTTACTTACGGGGCTGTACGACATTGTTTTGGTTCAAGAGTCCCTACTCCTGGAGGAGGAGGCGTTAAACAGCGCGTAGATCAGGTGTGAGTTAACGTCGTAAGGACAACTTGACCGATGGTAGGAGAAACGTGAAATACCCTTATATAAGAGCGACGACGCAGCGAATCGAATTAGTTCGCGATATTTTTCGAGCGGTTAACTTGATCGGCGTGGAATGTTGCGCGACCAAATTTAAACTCTTCGGTGTTTCTTCATTTTATAATATCGCGTATTTTGAAACACGATGGGGAGAAACGGGACTGGTTATATCATTTTTATCACTCACTTGGTACTGTTGTTTAACCTGGCGCTGAGTAAGAACGAGTACACCAAGTTATTCGACAAATGCGTCAGAGAGAAGAACGCCTTCGACTGTTTAAAACGAAAAGCTTTGGACATTCTGGATTCAGCGATCAACGATGATACCGTGTACGTGTTGAACGATTACGTCTCCATTGGAAGGGATCCTGCAGCGATTGCCAGGAGCGATAGGTCGTTCAAGGATGAAAATGGCACGGAGCTTACTCTGGATCAAAAGCTGGATAACAAGTTCTACGAGTATATTACTTCTAGGAACGTGAAGCTTACTATTCCTGGAGACGCGTTTCAAGGTATGCAGCTTATTCGTGTTATTTGGATTGTAAATTCCTTTGGAATAAAATTAAATTTAATCAAAGAGAATTAAAAAATTGGATTCTTTACTTATAGGTCGGAAGAAGAAGGACAAAGGATACGGTGCTCTGATGATGGGTGCTCTAGCGGTGGGAGGTAAACTACAAATTAATAAAAAGTACAACAAAAATTATAATATAGAGGTATCGCATATTCAAGTATTGGTGAAAACTTAATTTTCAGCTATGATGGCGCAGTTAGCTTACGCTAAAATCGCGTTCCTCGCTGGCACTGCCTTGCTTACTGCTAAAATAGCGTTAGTTTTGAGTGCAATTATTGGATTGAAGAAACTGGTGTCCAGTCAGGGAGGCGGAGGTCACGAAGTGATCTACGCCACAGGTGGCGAACATCATGGTGGTGGTTATGGCGGAGGAGGATACGGGGGTGGCTGGCAAAGGTCCGTCGACGGTGTTTCTCCTACTTGAATCGATTAAACCCTGTGAAACTTAATTTATTTCATGTACGATACTTTGCTTAGATTAAGCTAGTACAACGGATAGAGATGTTTCTCGTTTGTATATAAAATAAATCTCGACGTCGTCGACAGTTGTATCTGAGTGATATTAATTGAAGAAATTATTCTGCGAAATACGACTACGTAGTATTTATTAAGAGTTTAAGTGTACTTTTTAATTTAGATATTCTTAAGTAACTCGCTATTTGTTCAGAATAGCTGGTGAAATACTCTATACCAAAAATTAATAATATTGTATTTATTTAATTTATCTTGTGTATACGTCACCCATATATCATATAAACGTGACATGAATAAACAATGTTAACAGAGCATATATCTTCTAGTAATTCTATATATAAGTAGTTCCATATCTTTTGAGAACTTCGAACCTCTCTTGTTTTTTAATTCAATAATAAAATAATAATCGACAAATTTATTTTGTACCTTTTATTGTCCAAAATAGTTAGTTATTTATAAAATTAAATATTTCGGATTATATATTTGTACTTTAGATTCTTCGTCGTTTCCGATAGTTATAACCATATTCCCCAAATCCACCCTGGTGGTCGTAGTCTACGTCCGCGCTGAAACTGTGCTCGTAGCTATGATACGGATGTTTGATTATCTCGTACGATACTTTCTCTTTGCGTTCTGAAAGCAAAATGAACATTTATTAACGCTGTGGTAATAAAGGAATAATCCTTTTTGTATATTTTAATAAATTTCACTTGCCAAAGGCTTTTTTAAATGCGACCGCGGCTGCGATCACTAGAGCAACTTTGCCTACAATTAGAGCTTTTCCAGCAATCGTAGCAACAGCATTGGCTAATACGTGAAGCATAGTCAGCTTAGACGCACCTAAGAAATACAGCAACATCTGTCCATACCCTCTGTTCTTTTTTCTTCGTTCAGTAACTGAGAAAACGAAGTTGTACGTTAATCGTTAATAACACGGTTGCCGCAATGCTAAATTCAGATGCACATCTATCTACAACAGAAACTAAAACATGAATAACAAGAAGCCTGTCCTGTCACGCGATGTGCAAGATTGTTTGTAAAGATAGCGTTAAAAGGAAACACTGGAACGGTGGCGTTAATTGAATGATTACCATGTAACTTAAGTAACTACTTAAAATCATCTTCATGAAACGGGACTTTATATTTCTACGAGGTGTATACAACAAAACGAAGCAAGATATCGTAAAAAGAATCGTTCGACACGTCTACTATGAAGTTACTCGGTGTCTGACCGGAACGTTCTCATTTTCCTTAAAGCAAGATGTCACGCGCATACGTAAATTTCGCAATGAAGATCTTTTATGAATGATAGTAAAGGAATAAATAAAGATATAAAATAAACGAACACAAAGATAACAAAGGGTATAGAAAATATAGAGTTAATTAATAAGAAGCAAGTATCTAGAAACGATACAAACATCCGAATGCTTTCTATCAATGGACACTTCAATTCTTCAATTATCTTATTTTTATCACATTCTACGACTCACCCTCTTCGACGCCAGAGTTAACGTTCCCCAGTTCCCCCTTCGCAATCATCCTGACTTCTCTACTCGATACTTCATTCCTTCTGTCCTCGGTATGCTGCGTAGTTCTGATTGTACATTCGGTAGAATTCTTGGCCTGACTGCAATCGATCGGAGTCGGCGCCTCGTTATACGCGTTTCGATATAGCAAGGTGCAACAGCATGTGGCCAGAAGACCAAACAGCTGTACGACGAAGATCGTACACCGAAGCATGTTCGACGCGAACTGCCCGGCCGAACGAATGGTCATTTTTATAGGAACAGATATAATTAGCGATTACGACATACAGACCGTGAATCTAGCTGCGGAACGTTTTTCTATGCAACTTGTTTTGCGGTATCGTTCGATTCTACGTCGCGGATACGATACATGCCTAGTCCGTTAGCAAATCCAACCCACGCTCTGTACTCCCTGTTAATTGCACCATGGTCGTCCAGTGTGAAAAAACGATATCTTGATGCATTGAAATCAAAAGGATCTGGGCTAATTACGCTAGGTTTGGAAAAAAGCGCGTAATACGCGGACTAACTGTTAGAAGAAACACGATGGTCGAGTTACTGTTCTGTGGGATAAACCGTTTTTTAGTACGAAAAAAAATTAATGTTGAGCAGAATGTTGAACGTAACGTCAAACACCGAGTGCCAATTAACATCTGTTACATCTTACTGCCCAACTAAGAGGTCCATCTTTCATATTTTGAATTTTTCGACTCTTTCGAATGGAAAATATCATCAAGCGGCAGAAACGAATCACGACTGACGATGAGTTACGAGAAACATATACCCGATGTTGAAAGTAGGAATCAAAGATTGGTTTCGTAAAGCATACTGTGAAGAACGCTTTAAACGTGTAACACTTAACGCGTCTATTAATTACTGCAAAGTTATCGTTGGAAGTTGCGATCGTAGATAGAAT
Source organism: Bombus haemorrhoidalis (assembly GCA_014825975.1). Lineage (NCBI taxonomy): Eukaryota > Metazoa > Arthropoda > Insecta > Hymenoptera > Apidae > Bombus > Bombus haemorrhoidalis. The sequence continues at coordinate 6,782,919 of CM026175.1, read as the reverse complement.
GTAACACTGTATCGAAGCTGAGACTGCTTCCCCTAGGTCCGCCTTCCGCGTGGTTTATACGACAGGAAGTAGAAAACAAGGTTTAAAAGGTAGCATCTTTTTCTTCGGTAGCTTTGTGTGCCACTGGGCCGATCGAGCATCCTCGATTCACTGCTCCGAGGTATGCAAGATTATCCTCGTAGCTTGCGAAGGTCGCGGGTTGCGCGCGACTTGAAACTTGAAACCGTGCAAACGACCACCTTGTTCCACGAAATATTCTATTTTTCTTATGAAAATTCCACATTGGAGGTGTTTACTGTTTATCCGCTAGGGGTTCGATAAAATGGAAGACAAGAACTTATTCTCATTACCTCAATAACGAGTGAAGATTCTCCAATAAACCTTGACTATGAACCTCACGATTTAAGCATGCAACGTGAGACAAATAAATAATAAAAAATTCCACAACAACCGGTGAATGACTTAATGCGCAAATTACATCGGTCATCGTAAGATTACGCTTGCTGCTTCACCTTCGCCATTCAATTTACGCTGCCAAAGGCAACCAATGATCAATTTCGCGCATCAGTGAACTTTCATCTCGTGATAGAGATCCGAGCATGATATCTGGAGAAGTATATTACCACGAGAATCTATAGCAGAAAGCTAGCTCGAGGCGAAATCGAGCAGTAGCTAAACAACGAGCATAAATTCGTGGCTCTCTCGTGGAGCTAATGAGCCAGGTTAAAACCTTCCGAGCATCTGTTGCGGATGGCTGACCTGGATCTAACGAGAGTCGATTATTTGCCGAGAATTACTTCCGGAGAGTATTTTCTCATCGGTACTGGATTAGTTTCTTCATCTTATACTTTGAAATGTTCACCCAACTTCTGCGAATTTATTCAATTTTGTGTGCAACGCGTGTAAACGTTTGTGTAAACTCGCGGAAAATTGACTGCAGACAGAAATGATCGAAGAGATTCTCGGGAACGAGCTTCTACACTGTTTGACAGCGCGATAAAACAACGAGGAACACAAAATGAACGATTTGAAGAATAATTGTCTAAAACATAGTGTAACATAGTGTAACATAGTGTGGAGTAAGAAGTAGATTAAAAAGTACATACGTTAAAGTTTCTATAGGAAATAAGTATTAAAAATTGCTTTGTTACGTACCGTCATATTTATGACGTGAAATGTATAGCACTTTCAAGTTAGAGAATTTCATTGTGTCGTGAGAATCGTTAATAACGTTTTAGGAGATATCCGTGATTGTGGACACGTTTTCGTCTTTTAAACGCGTTCAAGTAGCTTTTGTATCCTGTGAATGGAAGTGAATCTTCGCGTTTGTAAAGCCACTTGAAAAGAATCACGCGGAACTATTCATGCTGTGACACTAACGTATTCGCTCATTAATTTCGCGCGTCCCCGTTTACTAGTAAACCAAGAACTTTCCTTCCCAACAATAGGAAACGTACCAGTGTCACGTTTACTACTTGATTGTGTTATAACAAAGTAGACTGCGTCTTCCTAGCAGACACGAACCGAATTTCTTAGTTTCTAAACATCAAATCATGATAATGACTTTATTATGACTATAAGCATAACATAATTATGAAATGAAGAAGGAAGACTATATAAACTACGGTATTAAAAGAAGAAGTAGCACAATGATATTATTACAGAAGGAAAAGAAATAAAGAAAGAAAGCAGAGTATCAAAATGAGCGACCGCTCTATTACACGAACCTTCTAATTCTCAAATAGAACACTCTCTTTCACATATTAGCAATATTTCTGAGGAAGAAAAACAGTAGCTTAGAGAGCATAATACCAAGAGAGCAATGTTTTTATTACATTAATTCGAACGAAACGCCCAATTTACGTACATATTCTCGATATATCTGAAATACGAAGATGACATTTCCAATCACCGCTGACACCTTTCTCACAAACTCACCGTAAAATCAGATCATAGCCAGACACGTGTACTTTCACACGTTTCAATGTAATTGCCACGATTCCTTGGAGCATCGGCTGTTCGATCTTGCTAGTGCTTTTTACGCGTTGCGGAGATTCAGTTTCCGTCCCATTCTTCGCCATAGAATTCGTCCACGGCGATGTTTGTGTGAATTCACCTGCGTGCCGCGAATGTGGCACGCGCGTTAACGCTGTTCGTCTCGGTTCGCCGCGACCCTAGCTATGGGATAATCGCTAAGTAGGTAAGCGAGCATCGAGGATGCGTCGTTGTCGCATTAGAGATGCGTTAACCTCGATCGGGTGTACGCTAGTATTGCCGCGAGATCGGTACGGTGATTCATATCGTTCGATCAAACTATTTTTCATAATCCTCTAAAAATTTCAAGTTCAACCTATTCACGCGCAGCTCGGTCGATTGGTCCGAAGCATCGTGACCGTTTCTCATCGATTTAAGCGTTTCGCTGGTCTTCGTAATTTTTACGCTTTGCAAATAACGAACTTCTAAATCAAAACTGCAGACTTGGAAAGAACGTGGAAAGAAGAATGTTGAACGTGGAAAATTAGAGAATATGTCCGTAATTTGTCATCCGTAACCAGATTTTGACAAGAGAATCCACATCGTCCCTTATTTCTTTAGGTGGAAATTTAAGTCAGTTTTTTATGAATGTTTGGAGTGAACCTCTATGGAAACTCGCGAGTTCAAAATAGGGAATTAATGGAATGAAAATTGTATTCGGGTATGACAGCGGTTTAGAATAGGAGAGTGAAGATCGTGAGTTTACTAGGTTCCAATAAATCTCCACTGACTACAGGCGTTTGTTTTCCTCGCTGCGGACACGCCCAGCTGGCCGTGGAAAAAGAGGAAGACCGAGTGAAGGTGAGGAATCGCAGTCTAGTGCAACAGACGAAAAAGGTACAAAGCGAGGTCTCGTTCTTGACGAGACGACCGTAATTTGCTCTCGTTGTTACGTGATTCGTTGCACTGTCTACATCTCAGGATTACACACCGAAAAACAATCTTCCAGACCCTGTTTCATAATTACAGCCTGTCTAACGAAACTCTAATTCATCATTCACGGTGAAACGATCCAAATAATTTCCATCGCTCTATTACTACACACGTTATCCTAATGTATTGCGTATTGCGCGTATTACTGAAAACCGCGTCAAACAGGACTATCAATTTATTAATAGGCAATGACCGTAGGCAAATTCTCGTGTAACGTCCGCGTAAATCGCTTTAATATCGTTCGATTCGCTATAGGCCGAATCTGGACCGGGATCTCGCAAGATACAGAGAGGAAGAAAGGATGGGTGGAAGGGACACGCGCGAGAGTTAAGGCCGCGGTTCGTCCACGACCTAAAACTACTTCCAACCATCGTGATGAGAGGTCAGCAAGATCACGGTGCCAGGCGATTCTATAAGATACATCCTTCTATATCTTATCCCCCTCTCTTATTCCTTTAGACATCAGCGAAACTTAATGTCAGGTCGTTCCACCTTCTTCTATCTTGATCTCGATGCTTGAGTGGGTCTGTGTGTCAGAGCGAATCGCATGCTCGCGGTGTGAGAGAATCTTCGCGGGGAACGAGCGGCGAGCGGGGATGGAGACGGATAGATAGAGTAAAACGAGTGCGACTAGACGAAGCGAAAAAGAGAACAACAGAGAAGGTTGGTTGTTTAGAGGCCGTTCCAGGGGAGCCCTCAAGATGCGCGGGGCATTGTCATGTGTACCAGTGGTACAGTCTTCGGGCTGTCGGCACAGCTCCTTACGTGGGAGACAACTCAGAGCGGTTCGCGAGGGACTGCGGATCGCTGGATGGTATATATTTGTCCGGGCGCATGCTGCTTACCGCCAGTACCCTGTCTAGATCCTGAAGACCGCGGAAGTGCGCTCAGTGATCTCGCGAATATTCACGTTCTTGTGACACAACGCTCGTCCGTGTCCCTCGCCGAGGATCAAAGACTCGCGGAAGATTATTACCAGGAGAATGACGAAGACGATCGATTTGTCCAAGTGTGTGTTCGTCTTGTTGGCGTGCTGTGTGGTCTGCTACGCGTCTTCGATGGCTAAAGAGGAGGACAGTCTCGTGGACAGGAGCTTCAGAGCGATGTACAGAGTATACGAGGACTGCCAGCATCGAAACATAGCAGTCTCGCCTTGCCTGAAGAAGAAGGCGATCGCGTTCTTCGAAAGATTAGGCAGAATGCATACTCTTCCTCTGTCGGAGAACTTTGAATTAATCAGGATCACGGACGAAACACCGAAGAGTTCTGTGTCCGAATTAGAAGCCACCCTTGGCAGAACTATGTCCAGCAAAGATGAGATTCTGAACGAGATTCTGTTCGACCGAGTGGCTTCGCTGCTGAACAGCTTCAACCTTCAAATTCGATTGCCTAGAACCAGTCCCGGTGAATTGAAACAAGGCATGGAAGAGGGACGTGGTAAGATGAAGAAGATGATGGGCATGATGATGATGGGAATGGCCATGAAACTCGCGGCGTTGATTCCCATTGCCCTTGGAGTGCTCTTCTTGTTAGCTGGAAAGGCTTTGATCATCAGCAAGATAGCTCTTGTCTTGTCTCTCATCATTGGACTGAAGAAACTGTTCAGCCAGAAGCAGAGCCACGATCACGGTGGTTGGCAGCAGGGTGGCGGCGGTTGGGACAGGAGTCTCAAGAATGTTTTCGGCTCCACGGAGTCGTCGACGACGACGGAACTAACCCGCAACTACGCGCAGAATCTGGCCTACTCGGCGCGACATCAGCACTGATCGCAGCAAACGAGGGGAATAGCAGGCCTTCCGGTTTCGTTCGGCGTGCATGGCACCTCAATGGTAGCCGTTCTACGTTCTAGGCTGACCGACGTACTTAACGTGCATAGATGAGAAGATAAGTAAGCGAAAGAATGCGGATCTTTGATTATTTTGATCATTTTTAATATCAGATAGATTCAATGGAATCGTAAAAATAGCCACGTATAATAAAGTTTCATATCTATACGTAAGATATACATCTTCTCGTCTCTGCACTGAAATTTCGACTAACAATTCTACAGCGACGATGCGATTTTCTTTGTTACATAGAGAGATGTTCGTTGAGCGTTAGACGTTTATAGATTCTTCGTGGAAGGGAATATTATAACCGTGAGAACTTCCACGAGAAACACCAAGTCTCTCTTCGAGAAATCGTTGGCGTTTCGATGTATATTGTTCAATTATTTATGAAGAAACATGCGAATCGTCTAACTCTCAAAGTTGGTTAATTATTTTCTTCTGAATTTTAGCCTGTAGAAATTCATTTGAAAAGTACGTAGGCGATACACATAGCAGTGATCGTAGCCGAAATTTTACCACAATGCGGGAAACAAGCGTGACAATCGTTAGCTAAATGCATATCGCGAACGTCAGCGACATTTACAAATGCCGTCACGCGACGGTCGATATACACCGTATACCCTAGCTGTCACTCATTTTCGTTTCCCGTCAACCGGGAAAGCATTCGGCACGATAATAGCTACGGAATGGTTTCCACGCACGCGAGCTTCTAACGGAACCGAGTCGAGACATTTTTGCGTTCGAAACGATCTGTAAACAACGAAAATAACTTCTATATCCGATTCGTAATCGTTTCTTCGCAAATATTCTCAGTTTCATCTGCCGAGCAATTTAATTACCTAAGATACGAATTATATAATATTTATTGAACGCCATGATATCTATTACTACGATATAACTATTGTTAACCCATTGATTTTTGTAACATCGACTTTGCCGATGGATCAAGACTGAGATCGAATAAACAGCCACGTAATCGACGCGAATAAGGAAGATACAACGATTTAATCATTTTTATCGCTTACTCTTTCGCTACACAAACGAGATACATAATATGTTACATTCTTACGCCTACGTCCGATAGGATCACGTGGTTCGCGGCAAGACGATACGCGTTCGCGATTTACGCGATCGAGAATACGAAACTAAATGCATCGACCGATCGTGACGATCGTTCTGTTACCGAGAAGAACCGTATCGATCTCGTTCTTTGACAGCGGTGTCGTTCTCACTTTACTTTCAGACCGAGAACCGCGGCGAATAACGCGAAGAAGAAGCCCGCGAGTAACGCAGTGGCCTTCAACAGGATTAATCCTCCGACCATGGTTGGAATCAGAGCGACGAATTTCAGCTTGTAGGCCATTAGCAGCGCCATCATTGTGCGATCCATCTTCCGTTTTCTTCGGCGAGGACGGTCTGTAACCGATTGGAAGAGGTAATTGTCATAGTTCTTCGCTGATTGCCGCTGCTTTGCAATCGATCGGTCTGTCATAGATGTTAGAAAATTATTTATTTAAGAATGAATTAATTCCCTTTTGTTCGTAAATAATGACTACGTATCTTTTCGAGAAGTTCTCTGTGTGTTTTAATGTAGATGATAAAGAATTAATAAATGAAATTGAAAATCCTATAATTAATCGTTGTTATTTGATCATAAAATCGTTATCGATTAATTCCTGAATTTTTACCAATGAAACTATTCAAAGATATTTAAGCTCTGTAAACGTGTAAGACATCTCAACGCTATGTAGTTGTTATATACAGAAATATTAAGAGATATCTGTTGGAGGAATACGTGGATTCGATATTACCTGGTGCGTGTAAGTAATCTTTCGACAAACCCAAACCAGTATTCCTGGTTAGAGTTTTCATCACTTTCGTTTTATCCTCTCCACGTAGGAGAGCCCCATTGTTAGGTGCAACTTTATTGTGAACCTCCTTGATAATCTTTTTCGCAACAGGATACTCCTTGTGATTCGTATGCTGATTGTCCGGTTTCAAAGCTTCCATCACGCGTAATACGCAGCTCAGAGTTAATAAAATCGTAACTAGATTCACTCTCGATTTCATCTTCTCGAGCTCGTCTGAGTTTTATTCACGATCAAACACGACTCTCAGTTACATCGTCGATGCATTCGCGATCAGTTTCTCGGCCTACGACGATCCTCAACCGCATTCGATCCGTTAAAAGTTTCGTTCTTCCGGTGATCACGATAGAGCTGTTTCTTCCAATACTACCCGAACCATGGCTTTCCTTAATTGTCTATTTCGATGTTTCTGAAAGCGTGAAATGGTAACTTAGTCTGGTACCCTAGTGGAATGATTAACTTTAAGAATAACTATTAAGCTAAACTCATAGCCTTGAGAAATATTTCAAAATTGCAAAGATATGAAAATTTGCTCAATGAATTAATTTCATCTAAAAATTAGAAAAAGAAAGATTCACCGTCGAAGAAGTTATCTCGAATACTCGCCACATCAAAGTATATAACTTACGATTCTATCCAATCTCCGGAGACGATCGTTCGACGAAGCTTCCAAAAACAGCGTGCGAGTGCTCCTTCGTGTGTTCCTCGAATTCCATCAACGCCTGTATCTGATCTATTTCGAGAAACCCTCACGATGGCAAGTTACAACACTCACGTTCGAATGCAAATGACGAAATGGTCGTTGCCAGGTTTGTAGCGGACGGCAACAGCGTGCAACCGCGACCGCGAACTAACTGATGCGCTCTTGATTCCTCGACGGCGACCTGGGCGGCTGGGCAGGGTACCACGCCGGGCACGCTTCAGTTAGCAGCAGGATCGACAGTCCGTGAAAAATGAGCACCGTGCGACGAGGCGGCAATATATGCGTGCGGCAAGCGCTATGATCCAAATTGTCGACGGCAATATATGTGTCAGGTTCTATCGCCGAACGGTACAGCGGATTATCCTGACGTTCGCGACGAAGAAGGAAGAACAATAAGGAGGTGGCGCGCGCGCGAGAGCGCGCGGATATCGCGTGTAATCACGACGTATAGTACCAACGATTGTGCCATGTAAACGATGATTTTTTAGTTACGCTGCACTGCTAACCGGGCCGATGACAAGCCGGCTAGTGGGATTGATCGGTGACTGCTTTGTATCTGGGTGGTGCAGTCTCGGTACGATGTATGAACGTTGGTATTTATATAATGGAAGCACAGAGGGAGGGGATTGGGAACAAAAAATGGAAAAGCGAAGTTGAACGTCTTTGAATCTGGGTGGTGCAGTCTAAATAACACGTATGAACGCTGGTGTACTTACGTGGTAAAAGAACAAGGGGGAAAAAATTGGGAATGAAAAATGGCAAGAACCGAAGCCTTTTCCTTCCGATGATAGTAACGAGGCGAGAAAGATAATATATCTATAAATTTCCGAAATTACATTTGATACAAATGTAACAGTTTCTGGTCTCAGTTTCTATAGAACAGTGACAACGAAGTGAGGAAAAAATGACTGCCAATTTTCGAGATTGTAAAAAAAACACAGTTGACATGGGTAAGACGTACTTCGGTGTTAAGGTGGGATAGGAAGAGTTGAAGCTATTTTGATAGAGTAACGACGGCAAGCTGAGATAAAAAAAAAAGTGACAGCGAATTTTTGAAAATATAAGAGTAGAAGGGATGAAAGGTCTGGAGTTTTAACAGTTCCGCTTGTTACGAGGTTTGTAGCGCGGAATTCCTGGAATTGAGGAACCGCGATTCCACGGGAAATCGGCGGACAGCACGCGATACAGTTTACGACGATCTAACATGAAGAGAGAATCCTTGTGTTAATCGCGTATGTACAGATATAATCGTAGAAAGTTGCTCTTCTCTGGATAAGTGCGGTGTACATCACAAGCATCGACGTCGTATCGTTAATTGAGAGATTATGTTACGATTATTGTCCATAAACACATTTTCCAAACCTTCTTTTCTATGGCTTGAGATAACAGAGAGATGCGCGATGTTATCGTTGAAAATAACAGTAAGCTAATAATAACGGGGGAGGATTATTCGAGATCATAATTCAGATTAATATAATTTCTCAAAAGCTTGGATTATCGTGAAAATGAGATTTTAGGAAGTCGAACGTTCAACTAAGGACGAACGTTCAATTGAAGAAATGGAGTGAAGATTAACTCAAAAGTGTCGTTTGAAACGAATCTTCCAGAAAAGGGCCACCGGAGCAGAAATAGTCACGTCGTGTACGAATCGAGGAAAACAGAAACGTTGTCGGAGCAGTTCTATTCATGTGCCAGCTGAAAAGGCATTGTAACGTTCCACGAGGAAGCGAAGGGCAATTTCGTAGCTTCCTGCGTGAATACGGTGACGCGAATAATTGCGCGAGAAACGGGACAAACAAGCGAAAAGAAGGGGAAACGGATGAAAGAAAGGGAAGGACGAGAAGCCTAGACCAGCAATGTCATAGTCATCATTGCGGTCCTCTTTTGTTCTTTGTTTCGAGCGTTGCATGTCGTTATAATGATCGATATTGCCGCTTTATTTCCGAAGAAATATAACGGTCGAGTGTTGTTGACGATTAAATGGCGAAGAACACGAACTCGATTCTAGACGTCCGTGCAAAAAGTATCGGAAACGGCGCGATAACCAGAACACGATCGTGCTATCTTCTCAGAGAACTCGATCAGAAAGATGATTTGTTTTATACTTTCTTTGTCCAATCGTAATTAAGTAATTGTGTGTATCGCTTGATTCAAAGCGCAAGAAATTTTAATCGATCCCGTAGTAAAGGATGAAGCAGTACATATTATAATTAAGGATAATCGGGAGATCCGTTGTGCACACGCAACACGTTAAACAGATCGTGTTTACATCCGGAATCACGAAAGCTTATCCTTCTATTTGCAATTACTCGGCGATTTAGCATGATGCACCGTGAAAATTTATAGACGATTCTTCTTACGTGATTCTGCGTAATTAACGAGTAGATGATTTCATACGCGTTAATCAAACGATTAACGAAGCATGCATAAACACAGAAATGCTTCTTCTTCCATATCTCCGTAATAAATCTCCGTTATACGAATCGACCAACAATTTTCTTTAAAATCCGAGTCTCCATATCTTAACAAAATCGATTTCCACGATTAGCCAGAACGTTTCCTTTCGCGATGCGATCGTTTTCGTTTTAGTTATAAGTTATATTGCCAGTCTCCACTTTGCTAAGACACGTCCCTATAAACAGACCACGCTCGAACAATCCAGATCGATTACTCGAGTGTGAAACGATCCTCGATTAACGATCGAAAACGGGACACAATCTCGCATCGTTTCATCGCGTCGTCGTCATTCTTCCACCGCTGAAAATCTTACGAAGACCCATCTTCTTCGACGTCGTCCAATGATCAGAGAGAACAGAGACGGAGGTGGACGTGAATGGACAGTGAATCCTTCGTCACGCGTCAGTACCAAGTTAGATGGTGGTCTCCTTCTCTGGGCTTTTCACGTTTCACCTATATAAACTAATGGTCCGGCCTAGGGCGAATGTCAGTTAACATTTCATTTGCCAGCTGGACAGTTCGCCTGTCATCATCTCGTGCCGTCATACGTTTTTCATCGTCAGATCTTTCGATGATCGTGAATCATAGTTCACTGAAGCCTTCAGGTGGCATCTATTCTTTTTGTGAATTTTACTGAGATAGATCGAATCTTTTTATTTCTCGCGAAGTGTGTGCCGCGCTGCTTCTCGATTCTCCGTAGAACGTTAACTACTGGCGAAGGAAATTGTCAGACGAGACAGAAGAATGCTGATGGTGTATCCGCTGTTTCTTCTGCCTTTGTTAACGGCGACCGAAACCACGCAGCCCACGACGATGCAGGAGCGTTGGAAGCCTCAGTTGGAAAATTCGACGACTCCTGCGGACTGGATCAGCGATAGCATTCTGAACGCTGTGGACAATGTTCTTCCTGTGACTCGTTCTTCTTTCGAAGGTATACGGACTAGACTGTAGATTCTCAATGGTCCTTTATTTATCTTTCTACTATTAGATACTAATTTCATTTAATCGAGCCTTTACTACCGGTTAATAATAATCCGTTAGTACTAACAACTGTGATCTGATTTAGTGGATTTAGTTGTCGGAAATCGGGTATTTTTCCTGAATGTAAGAAATTCGTGTGATCGATAGCTTGGAGGACGTTACGTTAGCAGTCGATGCGTTGATCGACTGGTTCCATGTAACAAAGAAACGTCACACCAGCTAGTTAGCGATGTCTAATGCGTATCATAATGTGAAGCTCGGTCGTTCATAGTGCGTGGTCGGTTAACACAAAAGCCATAAATGCTTTCCACTCCAGTTCACCTTATTACCTTGTACATTTCATGAACGTGACTAATAAGAAGTGCTTCCTTTTTGCTTCCGATGACCTGCGTTTTCTGGTGCATCTCCGATGACATAGAAACGGTACCCGATTTTATAGCGATCGAGAATATATGAAGCATTAAATGACCAAATATCATGAAATAATCGAATCTAAACTCGAATTTCTTTCTAACTACAATTACAATATTTCTTTATCGCTACAATTATAATATTTCTTTTTGACTACAATCGGAAATTAATTTATAATACACATATAACTCATTTTGTTGCAGCTCGCAAGAAAAAGAGACACAAGCTCAACAAGTACATCCTCCCCTTGATTGTAGGAGTTATATTAATCAAATCGATTCTTCTGCCTATAGCGTTGAAAACTTTAGCTATATTAAGTGGAAAGGCAGTGGTTCTGAGTTTGATGAGTCTAATTCTGGCAGCTATCGTAGGATTGAAGAAGGTCGCTCAGGCTCACTCCACGAGCTACGAGGTGGTGAATATGCCCGTGAATAAATACAAGAGACAGGACTTTTTCGAGGGCGACGACACGATGGACACTGAGCCTTACAAATTTTATAGGGAACGCCACAGGAAAAAGTAAAGACTCGTTATTATTGAAAATGTTGAAAACGTTTTGTTCATTTCACCCTCGACCCCCGCGTATTTTATAATTCGTCGGTCGATAGAAAATTAAATATTAATTTTATTTCGAGATTTAATTATACGCAGAGAATCCATTGCCTGTTCTGTCAAGCAAGCTTAAAGCTCATAAAACTTTCCCCGGTTCAATCTGACGTAAACGAAACTTGCTAATTATTCCGTAATGTAACAGGAAAAGGCCGGGAAGTTAATAAACTGAAGACTAAGCGAACCGTAGAAAGTGTCTTCGAACGGTAGCTAATCGTCATTTTACGCTTGCGAATCAAATCGTGCTTGCAGTAAAGGATCCTCGATTCCTTGGAAACGATGCGTACAATTCTATACAATGCGTATAATTAATTGCTCTAACCTGTCGTTATTGTGATTACGTAATTGCGCCGTTTGTACGCCAAGTGAAAGTTCATCTCGAATTGCCAGAATTATAAACTCGTGTGGCAAGCATTAAATTTTCATAACTATTTCAAGCATTTTATACCTTATTTCAAAAATTACTCGTAAATCTTCTTTCACTAAATTGTGAATAATTAACCTGCGTCTTTTAGATCATTTTCTAGCGAATCGTATTTTTCATTTAATTTATTCAGTTCAGGTTAATATCGTTACAAAGATTGGTAAATTTGAAGGAAATATGAACGAACGTTTATCGTAATACGCATAACTTTTTGTTCAACTGTCGTTTTAAAGCATTAGAAGTCTTCTTGGTTGAAGCTAAAGCGGTATTGAGAAATAAGAAGTTTCAAGACCGTAACACGGTTAAAGAAGGAAGAAGTATGAACTTTGACAGATATTTTCTAAGTCGGAGATCATTATTTATAAAACTGTGAAATCGTCGTTGTCGAGAATAGACAAAAAGATTAACCACGGAAGATACCACAAGCATCTAAGAAACCCAGGAAATGATAAAGATAAGAAAAGAATGAACCACTGTTAAATAGGGCAAGTCGTCAATCTTAAAACCTACAAGTTCCACTGCGCTTTAAAATTCATAGAAAGGTAATTCGATTCGTCAAACTTTTCTTCGCTACCTTCCAATGATTCCTAATATTACATACCTTTCAATCCTCGAAACACTTATTAATCACGCGTTTAGATAAACCGTGCCGGTTGAAAGTCGAAATCAGATGAGACGACGATCAGAAGAAAGTCATTCAGACGCAATGGCAGAAATTGAATCATCGTTGAAAGCAAAGTGAGCAATCGCGAAGAAATTTCTCCGTTTAACATCCGATATACCTATTCACCTTTTCATCTTCATTCTACCTTTCTCGATGTATTCTTTTCTGTTCTCCGAAACTGTACAAAGTTTACGCTACTAGAAATAATTACAGGATCGCTACTATAAATGATTCTACTGCGTTAACCAAACAAATGAACGTGACGAGGTTCCATAGAATCGGTGGAAAGCACAATGGTTCGTTGTAACGATCGGAACTCATCGATTTCATGAACGGACGTAACCTAGAAAATTAATCGCGAAAATCCATCGAAGGGATACCGTTAACGCGAAGATGACGAAGTTCCCCGCGACTGTTAAATATTTAAAGAGACCCGGAACGAGACAATGGAGCAGCGCCCGCGAATAAGGCAGTTGCCATTCCGAGGCACGCGCCATTCGAAAAAAAAAAAAAAGAAACGGTCCCGATGAGATGTACGTATTGCTGGACATTGTTCGCTGTACGAATGACATCGGCTGGACTACTTCGCCTCCATTATCGAATCAGGAATTCGCGTTAAATCCTTATTAAAAAGAGAACAGTTATCCAAGTGCTTAGGTGTAACATCTAATTAATAATTGGTATTATGCACTATTTGAGGAAACAATAGGAAAGTAATATCGAGAATAATTATCTATGCAACTGCCGAAGCACTGACAAGAAATTCGCTTATCGTAATTTTTACTCTGTCCCATTGAGCCACACTTTACTATACCGGCTATTGACAGAGCAAACAATGTCGGAGAAAGTAGAATTTTCTTCGACGATCTGCGAATGGTACGACTTTAAAAACACGAAAAATTCTATCTCCCACGAAAACATACTTTGTAAACATTGTACTTAACAGTTTACACGGAAAAGAAACGATTATCTGAATAAAACGACATGAGACGTCACAGAGAATGACACCGGTATTCGCAAGAGGGAAACCGTTTAGAGTGGGTCTTATATCTTATAAAAAATACATCTACGATGCAATTTGTAGCTCGGGATGACCGATGACCGATGACCGTGTCTGTGGGTCAAGGCTAGCTGCTTGCTGCACGTGGAAGTATCCGAAGGCATCGGTCTCGATCGTTTCCAGTTGTGGGAATATTTAGAGAATAGAAGTTACCGAATGCCTGAGGAGATTAAGACGAATTATATGCGCAGAATCTCGATCAAACGTGTTCTCGACATTGAAGACGATAGCCTATCGATGGGTACGACGCTATAACCGTCTGTCGTTTTTGCAATTTATATTAATGATATTACAATTAATAATATACAATATATTATACATATCACACAATTTAAAGAGTAATACCGACGCAATTTAGTTTCTCAGAGGTGGATATGTTCGAGAAAAGTTGTTAGAATTATTTGGATATGCAAAATAGGGATCTCTTGTATTATTTTTCCAATAATTAATAAAACTACGAGCGTAATTTTTCCTATAATTATTGAAGCAATGATTTTTGCCCTTCAATTCGAAGAATTCAGCTTCTCTTCGTTTATACCATGATATTAATATAATCCATTTCGAGGTGCATCGATGGGCCATCGAAATCCCTTCGTCTTTAACGTCATCGTCTCCCCTACTAACCCAAATCTTAGAATCTTGCTGGACCACTAATATCAGGGATCGATACTAAGGTCCGCCCAGCTTCAACTACTCCGTTGATCCATGGAAGTGGTCGGTCGTTTGTTTAAAAAATTGTTGAAGAAAGTTTCTTCTGACGGAGAGGTGGGCAACGACATGTACCAGCGATGACGCCTTGTGTGTCTTAGTCGTTTGTCGTCGTCACATGCGTCATCGGTTAGAGTGGGGATATTGGGGAGGGTCCCAGCTGGTGAAGACCTATAAAGATAGAAGCTACGGAGGGTCAGATCACACTTTACTCCGAAAATTTTCCGTGGGACGTGCTCGATCCTCTTCAACACGTTTTCTTTGCAATTGTCGGTTAACACGTTGGATCAGGCACAAAAGATGAACAAAATAGCGATACTGTGTCTTTTCGTTACATCCGCGGTGGCTGTGCCCACGCCGGAACTTAACAACGTCGAGCTCAACAGGAATCTCGATTGCTTCGAGCAAGAGAACGCGCTGTTCAGCTGCATGTTCGTCAAGACCGTCAGCGCGCTGGATAGAGCCGCCAGGTCTAGCGACATCGAGATCATCGATGGCGTGAAGTTCGTGAGGGAAACACCGAGTAAGTTTAAGTTTAATTCTGTCTAACATTTTTTAAGCGCGTCGCAGAGCTGTTTAAATTTCTAGCTACTTGGTTCTTGAAAGTTTAATCCCTTGACAGTGTCACATAAATCGTGTCTAATCTATTTTACGATTTGCAAAGTTTCACGTTCGAGCAAACATCGTCGAGTCCCTTGAAATTTTGTATGTCATTCTTCTTCTTAGTGGAACGCAACGGAAAAGATTTGAAGACGGAGGTCGATATTATGAATGAATTACCAAGAGACATGTCGGACAGGGCCATCAAGCTCGCCACTATGCTGTTAGAATCAGCCCTGTCGTTTATGAAGTCCCATAGTTTGAAGCTGAGCATGCCCGAGGAGGGCTCGATATCCCGCGCTCTGGATGAAGGTAACTTTCTATCTTGCGCTATGATAGAGATGCTTCTATTACGTAATCTTTCCCACCTTGATGACGCCCCGACGCGTCACCGGTATGAACGAATAAACTGTTCACCGCGCCTTTCACCTTCGTGATATCTATACGCGCCGCGGTAACCTGTTCCGGATAAACCCGTTCCTCGCGCGCTACCTCCTCCATTCGCTTTCCTTCTGAAATTATACATCGCCACCAGAGAGAAAAAAGGGGGCTCACTGCGCTTGATAACACGCAGGCTATTAATTAGCGATACTTAGGATCGGGTAGCTAAGTGACGCGAGCAAATATGCTTCATCTGTTATGTTGTCTCTCGCGTTTTCTTATTCTTCAATGTTCCGTTTACCGATTAAATTTCAGGGAGGTGAAGTTTCATTTTTAGTACCGTGGTATCCGATTTTTAAGCAAAACATATGAAATATACAGCGAATGCTTTACTTTTAGATCGTTTAGCAACTCCTACATTGAGAATGTACGCATTTCAATCTTTCTATTGAGAACAAATTTTTTTAAATTTTCTCCTTTAGATTTTCGCATTGAAATAATTCTAATTTCGAATAAAACTATCAAGTCTGCTTTTCTACGATTATCCATCGTTTTCTAAACTCGATGCTTCAATTTAACATTTATCTATTAAAGTAAAGTTTCGAAATTTCCATTTCGTCTCTTTTAAATTAGAGATATCGCCGCTACCAAAATTAATTTTCACTCCGTAACTCTTGTTTCCAGGTCGCGCCAAAATAAAGAAAATAGCACTTCCTCTGATCGCCGCCGCAGGAATAAAATTGTTCGCCCTAGTCCCAATTCTCCTCGGAAGTCTTGGTCTTCTGGTCATGAAGGCCCTTTTCGTGAGCAAGATAGCCCTCCTGCTGGCTGGAGTGTTGGCTTTCCAGAGATTATTCGGCGGCAACAACGCTGGAGCTACCAGTTTCTTCAGCAAGAACCCTCAACCATCGACTGGATGGATTGACAGCGCTAACCAAGGCTGGGCAGCGAATGTCGCGGCAGGTGTTCAACCTCAGGGCTACTACAAGAGAAGTTTCGACGGTGAAAATGGAAAAATAGACGCCCATTCGATGGCATACTCTGCGCAAGCGCCGATCACGAACGAAACCAATTGAAACGACGATCCTGAGTCTACGTTTATGAGGAACGAAAGTATCCAGGCTACCTGGGGGCCATATATCTCTCGAATCTAGTGCGCGTAATACTCGCTGGATTCTGTTCTCGACTGTTAGATTAGTATTTAAGCGAATAACTTATGGACCGACTAAATTATTAATAATCCTTTGTATTAATAAATTATTTGTACTATTGCAGATTGTCGTCTATCGCATACTTGTCGCGTGTTTGAATCGCTTGAAAGTCACTCAGAAAGCCGCAAAATTTCAATAGTTCGATATAACCGATTTCAGAATTGGAAAGTAGAGAAAAGTAATAACGTTACGAGCATCGTTTTTGAAAATTCATCTTGGAATTTTCTGTCATTTATGTCATACGCGAATAGCCAAATAGAATACAACCAACGAAAGTAAGTCAATCGTTTCTTGAGAATCGACGATTAATCGTGCAGCTGAACAATCAAATTCCGACACTTGCAAAGGCGGTGTTGGTCGTTTCGTCTTGCTGAGTGGTTCGTTTATCAGTTTTCATCTCTTTAACCAGTTGGGATCGATTGTTAGGTCGAAAGCAGAGACGATTTCTAATTTGAAGAGATTATTTATGCACGTGCGAGCGATGCAAGGCGAGAAGGTGCATAGAAAACGGTATGTACGTGATTAGTGTTTGTCCTGTGCGCGAAATATCGACATGATCGTGGATCGAGCCGACAATCGGTCTGGCTCATATGCGATTCCGATCGGACATACCATTTCGTTTGCACTCCCACCGCGGTTGTACCCTATTTTCGCGCCTCCTCTTTCCCCTTTCTTCGCTTATCCTTCCATTCCTTTCTCTCCTTCTTTCTCTCTCCTTCTCCCACTTCCGACCGAAAACAGATTCGGGACACGACGGTCGGTTCTGCATGCCGTTCCGTGTCACACGCGCGAACAGACACGGAAATCTAATTTTCACCGAAGAACTTATTACCAACTGTCACGTGAATATGATGTACCGCGAGAAACACGCGGGAGTGGCTCTGTCATTGTCGAAGCCACGATCGAAGGAGCGGATTCTCGTCGTGGAAACACGCCATTGTGTCAGCTCGACAAAGGAACGCTCGTTTCGGCGCCTCCCTTTTATTCTTCCAACTCCAGAAACGAGACGTTCCATTGTACGCTGAAGTACGATACTGTCTTCTGTCCCTTACCGCTTCGTGAACAGATTTTAGAGAGAGTTTTACAGTTTGAACGAGGAACAACAGTTCCACGGATTGGTCCCACTTCTCGAATAAATCACGCTTGTAATTTCCAACTTTTCTCTTTGGTAAATGAAATGCTTGAAAGAACACTTCCTACTTTCCTTCAAAACAAATCAGTCGCACCTTCGACAAACCTTCAACTTTTTCCAGGTTTCAATCACTCTGAAGACAGCCCATTCTAGTTAACAGCTATTTATCCTCAAGGTTTCTACGAACCTGTGTTTCACGTTTGTATTTCACAGACTTTAAAGATGAACGGTATTGTTGTTGAATTTTTACCACTCCAACAAGTAGTAAAATCTGAAATTCATCGATTCTCTTATCAATCGATTAAAATTTAATTCGAACGCAAATAGTGGTTATTAAAATTTAATAAGATTGATATTCGACGGCTTCGCTGCAATAACTTGTCAAACTCGTATCACTCGTGGAAGTAATAAAATTAGTATTCCATCGATTTTTACTTTCAATTGATTAAAGTCTAATTTAAACACAGATCATAGACGAAGTTGATAGATCGCTCGAAAGTGAGCTCACTGAAAAGGAAAATTAATTTCTATCGATAGACGATACGTCACGAAAATGTACGCGTTGTGCAGTGGCTAGCCGGTGAGACGCCGAAATTAAAATTCTTGACACCACAGCCCTTGCACGTCGCTTGCCAAATGGTTCAAACCGACCCCACCATCGATCACGAGTCGAAGTATAAAAGAAAAATTGCCCTCGAGACAAACAGTCAAAATCCTCGTGTCCGTCCAGTTCAATCGATCATCATGATGAAATCATTGATCGCGATATTTGCGTTGTTTTCGATCGCCATCGTCGCGGCTGAAGACGCCAGAAGCGTGGAGATCAGCCTGACCAAGACGATGGACGAACTGAATAAAAGGGACACCATCAAGATCTACGGTGATATGATCACTTTGGAGAAGGTGGACGTTGTGGAAGATGAAGAGGCTGCAAGAGCTAGCCAGGACCCTCTAGTGAGCAAGATCGAGCAGTTCTTGAGGAACAGGAAAATTCATGTACATTTACCTAGCGATGGATCTTCTGCCGACGTGTTTGGCAGAGCTATGGGACGGAAAGACATGGAGATTGGCCTTAGAGGTCTGACTGCAGGAGCTTCCGAAGGTAAAATTAATTTAATGTAGAAAATACGTTAGAAGATTTTTAAGTCGATTGAAGAAATTTAACGTTTCCAAACGTCATTTTGCTTCGAAACGGTGAGGTTTAGGTACAATTTTGATTGTATGAAACTTTTTCAGTGCTGGTGTGAAAGTTATTAGAAGTATTTGATTACATTCTAGGCGAAATTCTAATTATATAACTTTTTGAATATTGGTAATCAACTTTTGCAATGGCGATCAACATCAATCTCGATTGTAATTTTAAAGATTTCGATCGTGGATCGAGCTTGGGCACATGTACTATGTGATTGTGTACGATACGCCGAATTCTACAGCTTTCTTTCAATCTCTTTTAATCATCGAAAAATCTACAGAGAAAGGGAGACTATGTCCGAAGAAGAAAATGAAGATTCGCTTAAATCGTGCAAGAGGTACGAAGCTTTTTCTCGAAAAAGAACCAATCAAAAACAGACAACAGAAGTAAGAATCTATCACGAAGAAAGATCGAAGGAACTTTCTATCGCAAGTATTCCTTCGATCTCTCCTTTAGCCTACATTAACATCTTCAGCATTCGAGACTCACTCTCTCCACTACCAAAGCGTAAAACACTGAAAGAAAGGGGAAATATTCATGATTTCCCGTAGTGATCTCGAGGAGGAACTAAATTCCAGGAGACACTTTTATAGTTCAACGTCAAGACAACTGGATCTTCGTCGCGTCGAGTCGCAGCTGTGAATCGACTGGACCACGGCCACGAACTTATAGTACCTCGCCTTTCTAAACTCTCTCCAATACGATGGAAGTAAGCCACGAAGACGAGGAACGATTGGCCGTAAAGTGGGACTTCAGATGGCGATGTTTCCGATTGGCTTCGCCGACGAACCAACGCCTTTGCCTGCTGCTCTTTTTCTCGGCCTCTTTTACGCGCCTCGAAGTTTTCACAAATTTTTTCTTCTGGCCGAACCGAGTCGTCGGGACGCATCCTGCGTTCCCCACGCAAGGAGTAAACGCTTGGAACGCGACGAAGAATGGAGGGAGGAAAGTAGCAGTGCGTCGAGCATAGAAAGCCACGAAGACGCGTCCCACTTCCTCTGCATCCGCGAAAACGTTGCTGTGGCAGGGATCGGGATAAAGTGGGCCATCGATGGGATTCCGGGTTTCTGGGACGGCTGCCTGAAGAACACGACGAACGAGGACCTTGAGGAACGAGAGTGCCACATGTCGAAGAAAGTAGATAGCCGATAAATGGCCATTAGAGGCTTCTAGATACCCCTTCCAGGTTCGCAGTCTGATCAGCTTGATGAATTTCACTTGACGATTCATTGGATCCATCAAATTCGTCGATACGCATTAATCGACGCTTTTGTTCTTTTTCGTTCAATTTCTTCTTATTATTTTTGTACTCGTTAACAAATTGCCAAGGTCTACGGAGTATCTACGATAAAAATAATGTACGAGGATTGCGTAGATTTTTAGATTTTGCATCGTTTCGCTTTCGTTGCAGCCCGAACCAAGCTGAAGAAGATCGTGTTGCCGTTACTACTGGCTCTCAAACTCAAAGCCATGATCGTCCTTCCTATTGCCATCACCCTGATCGGCCTGATAGGCATCAAGGGACTCGGTGCAGGTCTACTGTCCCTTCTTCTTTCCGGTGCGGTCGCTCTCAAGGCTCTACTAACACCACCACCACCCTCCTATCCTACCAGGGTCTCGTACGGAATAGTAAAACCTGAAGTTCACCACGAACATTGGCACAGGTCACAGGAAGAAGTGAATCAACCGTACAGAGGGTGGGCCCCGGAATTCGGGCCTGAGCAGTATCCCTACCAAGACATCCCTTAAATTCGGTCTTCAAGTTAAGATTCATCTTCTCATCCCTTCATTTTATTTATTATCTCCTCTCTGTTACCCCCATTGTGTTGAATAAAGACATCGCGTCCTTTCTTTTCTACGATCTTACGCTTTCTTTTAATTACCACCCTTCCTAATTTTCGTGTTCTTCGCTCTATTCTCATTCCTCGAATTTTCCACGAGTCTTCGAATACGTCAACCGTCGAACACGTCGCTGCACTTTCCTCTCTCCGCTGGACCGGGCAGCCATTGACAGCTAAAATAATTAGTAATAAATAATTGGAAATCTATAATCGCCGAGGTAAAGCAGGTTATCACGGCGAAGGGGAAGGCTAACGACCCAAATAGGAGCCGTGCGACGCGCTCGGTGGAGAGAGAACGACAGGTGGGGAGAAAGGAAGAGGTAGGGGAGTAGGAACAGGAAGGAATCGGGGTCACTGTGACAGGAAAGGTGGGAAAAGTGGCCGAGCCGGTGATTGGCTATTTCTGCTTCCCCCTGGTTGAATTCTCAGGATCAAGGGCACTGGGTCATTACCTCCACGTGGACTCCCACCTTGCGTTCTCCCCTCTTCGTCGAGCGATCGTTGCCTCCCCCCCCCCTCCCGGCCATTCAGAGTGGAGAGACGGCGAGTAACGGTATCAGTTGTGATTAGGTTGCGTGGAGAGGGCAGAAACCTTGGGTATATACAAGCCGATCGAGAGGACAGCACCGTCAAGAGCACGAAGAACTCGAGGCGAAAAGAAGTTGATGAGTCGAATGCTGGGTTACGGTTTTGTCGATAAATTTCATTACCGTCGGTCATTTTAAAGTTCTTTGGACGTATTTCGGGAAATCGATAAGAATACATACTTGGGGTATTTTAAAAGATCTCCTCTCTCTCTCTCTTAAATCTTCTCTTCTCTATCTTCAGCAGGAAAGGGTTAATTTAACGAAGTTGTTGATTCATTTTTATCGAAGAATGATATCGTTATAAATGCCTCGGTTCAAGAGTGAATATAGCTCGCTTCTCTTCCTTTGTCGAGTTTCAAAGTTGATTGAAATATTTCTGAATGCTCTTTGTTGATTTCCGAAGTCGATAAAAGGTTTATTAACCGTGACTTTCTAATTCGTTAAAAGTTTTCTTTAAAACATGCTAGTCATGTATATATCTCTCAAAAAAGCAAGATTTTCTCCGATAAGTAAAGTGAACAAACGATTTAAAGCGCACTATATCGAAGTCCTTTCAATTAACACACTTCGCATCATTCTACAAACTATCGTAAAAATAGGTTCACGTTAAATTCTCGTAACCTTCAAGAGATTTCGATAAACTTGATCTTTCAACGAGATAAAGATTCATCAGCGACATCGCTGAATATTTAAAATGTACGTATCAGAACGATGGCTCGGACAATGGTTAGATATAAACTCTGGGAAACTCATGACGTTTACAAATTGACTTTGAAAAAATGCGAAAGTATGATCGCGCACGATGCATTTTGAGCGCATAACGGGTGCTCTGTGTCGAATTAACGAGGTCTACGCAGCCACTCGGCCAGCAACCGGCATCAGTCGTTGTCGATGTACCTCGGACTTTTTTTTCGTACCACGTCTGACCCACGGCTCGATAACGCAAATGCGCTCAAGAAACTTAAAGAGAACATTAAACTAACCGAATGCACGTGCGCGTGAACCGCCCGAGAAGGTGTACGGTTTAGAGAAACTACACGATACTTGTGTAAATCACGATGAGAGCATATTAATATAAAATAAAGGTGGATTAATGGATAGTTTCACCTAATCCATACTCTACTTTGGAACGTTATTTTGGTGCAAGTAAATTTAATCAATTGCAAGCTTTCGGAATTACAAATGTCCAAAATATCGCAGGCTTTGTATACTGTAAACAGTTTTCAAGCCTGAATTGCTCTTCAACGTACAAATGTCGAATGCTTTCGGACAAATCGGAGCTGCCGTGTTTTGAAAATTTGCAAGAAACTTGCAACGCTGCAAATACGTCTCTATGAAAGATTCGTATCTCAAGTAAAAGCATGGAACGAAGGAAAAAAACAAAAAATATCAACAAAAACGATATTACAAAAAATAGTATCGGCACGTTCTCCTGCGTACAGGCAATTGAAAGTTCCAAATCCGTAAGCAGTATGCAAATGGGAAATTGTCCAATTCCGAGCGGAACAATAAAGCGATCCGCCCTGATCAGACACGCGGTCGCTCTTCGTTCCAAGCGACACGGTTTTCCAAATAACGCGCCGTTCACCGGCGATCCTGGTCGGGAAACGATCGGACCGTTTCGTTCGAGGATCTGCAGCGGATCTTACGGGAATTCTCGTGGTCCATGCGCATTAGCGACTAATAGCGACTTTCTCAACGTCCATCTCGATTTTCGAAACGAAAATGGGCTAACCGCGCGCGATCGATCGGCAAATGCTATGCAATTACGTTCACCGTTTCCAATGTACAACGCGTTGAATCGAATCCAGCGAATAAACACGTACAAAACAGAATCGTATGAAGAAATCGGAAACAAGATCTGTCCCAATTGTGGCATTGACAGGGACAGTGGAGTAAAATCGAACAGCTATCGACCGAATGGACAACTCGATCGCTCTAACCAATTGTTTTCTCTGGTTTCCATGTTAATTACTACCAAGTTGAGAAAGCCTTCCAGCCTTATTAACCCCGGTTGTTTCCCATCGATTAATTCGTCCAACTTATTTCACATTCGTCGAACGATATTTCGATAATTCAAGCGGTCGAAAGCTGGCAAATTCTGTTATATCATTCGGATGATGGTTGTAGAAACTTGGCCAGAGAATTAAGGACGCTTATGAAATTGCAAATCGATCGTAAAATCGTCAAATGGTTTTAATTTTCGCTTTCGCGGATTCTGGAAAGTAGAGTAGGAAATGCCGTTTCTATTTGTTATAACTTTTTATTCAGCGTGACTCTCCGACAGAAGGTTGTCGAGGACGGGAAGATTTAATAATGCGCGATCGACACCGTGCAGGAAATTCGGCCGATGTTCGATATATTCGTTCGAGTTACGTATTAAATGTATTAAAAGGATAGTAACAGTATATCAGGAACAGTTATGGGAAACAGAAGGAGCGCCCATTCACGTTTCACTTGCGGCACAGTTCGCGTACGTTCGGTACTTGGCGATGATTGGAAAGGCATGACCAGGATCGATCGATGAAAATCAAGTATCAAATCTAATCGGCAAACCGTAACATTGTAACACGACATTTTCCATTAACTCTATCAATATCGATACTATACGTTTAAACTTTCGCAAGCTTTCAAACAAATTTCACGCCAATTGTCTCAACTGTTTAAAATGGAGTTTCACTTTTCAGCCAACTGTTTAAAACAGAGTTTTACTGTAAATTTGAAAGAATATGATATGTTGTGGGTACTTATACGATTCGATAGACAACGGTCGCAAAGGACAGAGCGACTGGCCGACTCTGCGCCGGATCGAAACAAGAGTAGCTCACCGGAGATCGCGCGATTATTAACGAAAGGAAGGCGTTGCGGTAAAAGGAAGTAACAAGTAGCGAAATAGATACCTGGAAAAGAAGGCTAATCCTCTCCTTTCCGACACACCTGCTGGCCGAGCATGCGAGCGCATCGTTTCGGCCGTACGAAACGTCCATGAACGCCTTACGAGGTGTTCACGCCGCGAATTCACCACGCTCGAAACTGCACGCCCTATTGACGATAAATAATTTCAACGGAATGCGCAGCCTGGAATTTTTCTCGAGTTCGCGTGCGGCCGCGTAAATGTAACACTTTAGTTCTAATGCGACGATGAGAAGCTCTCAATGTTTGGTGAAACTTGATCAAATACGTATCTCTGAGTTTTATCGGAATTTATTTTCAGTAGCTCGAATAGCGATGATTCTTCTTTATTTTCAAAATAGAAATCGATTTATTTTCTTCTTCATTCAATTATCAGTTACCATTACTCGATCAAGATTATATTCAGGTTTATGATCAAGATTGTATCGATCATAAAAAAATTAACGCGCAATATTACAAATATTATGTTATTTCGTTGTATTCTTCGTACTGTATCTTTTTTTATTATTTTCAATTCCTTTTCCTCGAAATCATTCGAGAAATCAATAACCATCGTCACGCGATTGACCCACAAAAGTTTGATAAAATCGAGCAGATTATATCGAGTCTGAAATCATGCAAGTTCCTCGAACGCGTAAGTGGCCACGCGATTTCCAAAGCGTGGTAAACGTTGGATGCATCTCTCGCGCGTGGATCCTGTGAAAATTGACCGCGCACTTTCTCGCCGTCAGATCCGTCTGTAGCGCTGTCGTTCGAGCGTGGCGCGCGAAAATCCGATCTCCCGCGAGTTAACTGGGCTAATTTAAAGTAGGCCTGCTCCGTCTCGTTTCGCTCAGTCGAGGGAAATAATACTTCGTGATTTCCCTCTCCCTTTGTAGTTTTCTTAAATATTCAGATGCTCCTCGCATAGCCGGATATGGAGGCTCGATTTTGTCCGACCATCGACCGCCTCGATTTCGTCGTCGAGATCGAAAGTGGTTCATGTCGGGTCGTCACTGTCGCCATCGGCCACAGACCATCCGCGATCCTAGCTTATTCAATTGATCTGTACGTTCGAGTACGAAAAAAATCACTGCCAGCAATATGCAATCGATCAAACGAGCTGAAATACGTCCATGGACAGAGAAGCTACCTTTTTTTTTTTTCCCCCCCAGTAAAACTAGGAATTAAACTCTAACAACTAGTGATACAGATGTTGATTTACTTCATAAATATAATTAAACGTGACAGAATTATCGATGCAGGAAGAATCTACTCCGTTGTTAAACAGCTGTCTATAATTCCCTGTGATCAGCGTACGAAGCGCGATGCGAGTACTTTCTGAATCCAGATTGCGAGTGCAACGATTTCTAGAGCAAACGGAATCGATATCGAAGAAAGTTTGGCCGAGCAGCATCCACAACGACCGCCGAGCGAATTCACTGAGATGGTTCCGTGGCGACAATTGAATGGAAGTCTAAGATCACGAGGCTTCGCTCTCATTAGAACGTCTCCGGTATCCTTTTTTTTTTTTCCCCGCAAATTCGACAGAGATTCGAATTCTCCGCTCTATTTGACGCTCCCTCTCGCCGCGTACGAACGAGGCAGCGGCGGTGGTGGACGCGAGAGAGCCCCTCGCCTCCTCTCTTGGACCACCGTGGAAGAAGAGAGCACGCCGTCGCCGGCGCGTTGCTCTCGACTTAGGAGAATGTATGGAACGGCCGAAAGGCAAAAAGGAAAAAGGACTACCCGGTGACTCGCTCTATATATACTGCAACTATCCGAGGGTATGTCCAGTGCACGGTACGCGTCTCGTCCGTCAGCTTCAGTCAGCAGATCGAATCCTAACCACGTGCAACAAGTCCGTTTTACGCCGTTTGTCCCAACCGCCGGACCTTCTCCAGCAGGATCTCTTTAAGATCAGAGTTTGTCGCGTTCGGGTTCAGAAACGTCGCATAATTCGCGCAGCACGATGAAGGGATTTGCGGTAATCGGTCAATCGTCGGTCCATCGTCAGCAGGCCCTGTTGCTGCTGCTGCTTCCTCTTCTTCTCGTCGGCTCCGTCGTCGGCGAGATCGAGAGACGTACCTCGAAACAAATGGTCGAGGAATCTCCGGAGACTCTAGCCTCTACTCTGAGCAAGGATTGTGGCAAGTCCTACAGTGCCACTTGCCTGAAACTAGACGTGGTGTCCTTCCTCGATAGATTATCCGAACAGGAAGACATCAATATCCTACCGGGAGTGTCGGTGATCAAAGAAAATAGTTCTGCCAGTATGCCAGCTTCCGAGGTTGTCGCCAATCTGGCTAGGGATTTCCCTAACGACGTGGAGAAGAGACTGGACGCGTATCTGGTTCACAAGGTCGGGAGCTACCTGAACAGCCACTCGATATCCATCAAATTGTTCGATCCCAGGACCTTCGAGGCTGCTAGGAATTTTAACGAGGAAACGTTGGCTCAACTTGGCCTTAGCGGTGGACAAAGTGTCGGAACTGGTAAGGAATTACTCTCCTTAGAGAGAGATTAAGATTATCGTGAATGAAAAACACATGATAACGATTTCATTGGTCATCATATAGGACGTAAGAAGGAGAAGGGCGGTATGAATGGTTTATTCGCTGGTCTGATGATGATGAAGGGTACCCTCGGCGCTATCGGTTTCGGTGCCCTCGCCCTACTCGCCGGGAAAGCTCTGATGACCGGCCTGATGGCCCTCATGTTATCAGCCATCGTTGGTTTGAAATCTTTGGCCGGTGGTGGCGAGAAGAAGACTACCTACGAGATTGTCAGTAAACCCGTATACTCGAGTTCTCATACCCACAGCTCGGAGGAGCACCACGGCCACGGCTATGGACATTCCGGATACGGCAGATCCTTGGACACGATCCACGACAGCGTCCAGCAGGCCGTTCTGAAATATGGCAACGCGCGGGATCGTCGATCGCTATTCCGGCAAAATTAACGAACTCGTGATCGGAGGAGCCGCCAGCGAGGAGCAGCTGGTGGCACGCGAGAGATCTAGTAGCACGTCTCTACCTCACCGAGTCCACTTTGTTTCCGTTTATCCTCTTTTCACACTTCACGGTTCCTTTCAATCTGTATCTAGCTCCTACTCCACCTCCACCTCTTCATCACGCTCTCCACCGCCATCAACTATATTTCTCCTACTCCTCCTTCACGTCTCTCCCATCTTTAACTTCGTTTCGCTTTCTTGTTGCTCGCGCCTCTGTCCGTCACTTCGGTCACATCGCCTGGTCTCATTTCATCGCCCCGTCTCTCCACCATCACCATCACCATCACCGATTTATATTCGTAGATTCGTAGGTATTTATTTGCCAAGCATGCTCCCACGTACCTCTACTCCCCACGGTCACACGGCTCGAGCTGGTCGTCGTTGCACATGGACCATTTTCGTATCATGTACATGATTTCTCCTTCTTGTTATTTATATGTATTTATGCGCAGTGTAAAGTTTTAATAAATCACGTTTTTAAGAAGCTCCCTGGCCCTGTCGTTCTTCTAAGATCGTATTACGTTTTACGAGAGGAACCAACTATGGTTTCTGAAGATTTATTTCAGAAGAATCTTTTTTCCGTTTGGTTCGCTATATGATAGATTATAGTTGAGGAAAATGTGGCTGGAATCAAGTAGCAGTTTGAGCAAAATAAAGACAGTTCTTTGCTCGGTCTGCTGCAAAGAAAATTATATGTGTCGCATCGTAATTACGAGACGAATGGTTACTCAATTAAATTGATGCGAAACAAGGTCGTCCGCTTCTAAGCGCGTACGTTAGGCTACCTAGACATTCTCTGGTCATCGAGGTGGGCACGGTCATAATTTCTCAGGTGCAGCCAACAAATGTAATCGGATTCGAACGTTCTTTATTGAGAAGGAATAGAAAGGAATTTTTTAACATACACAAGTGAGTCACCTCGTTTCGAAGGATAGAGATCTTTCATTTCTTCTGCTTTTCTTCGCGTATCCCGATTTAACTCAAATATGCGTGAACATCCACGATTTAATTATTATTTACTTCGAAACTAAAGAAAAAGTGAACTAAAAATGATAATCAACGTACTTTATACGACAAAGAAAGTAGCTAATCAATTAACGATACTACTAAAAAATACATATAATTTAAAATTCATAATCTGCATCAAATACGCTATATGTTTCTAAGAAATGAATTAAATGATCCCAAGACTTTTGAACAGCAGCGTACATATCACTTCCTCTAAACATTCTAGATGCTTTCGACCATCACTCAGCGGACGCTAACAACTTTCGAATAGCTAACAAAAAAATACTTCAGTTCTATAGACTAGATCTTGAGCCCTCGTTATTCTTCACGCAGGAAGTCATCGAGTTGCCCCTGAAATCTCGAAAGGCGGGATCTTGTTTCGCAGGTTAGGAACCCCGGTAAGACCAAACTACGAGGCAGACGTATTATTATGTTATTTTCCTAGCGGCCTGGCAAATGGCAATCGTGACAAGGCATTGAAAAAATCTGACGAATGACATAAATCCTATTGTATTTAAGCGATTACGATCTGATGGAAGTCAGTTTTTGCTGACGGTGAAGTACGAGATCGATCGTCGCGTTTCGAGCGATGTCAACGCTGAAGATTATTTACACGGTGCAGAGATCCGTATTCGTCGTGATTGTAGTGCTTTCGATCGTAAAGCAAGTTCGAAATCAAGTAAACAATGGAACACACACGGATGGCAACGTTAACGTGGATCCTTACAAGATCATTGGGACCAGCGGTCGTCAATAGTACTGTGAAATTTATTTTGTAATCGTTGCTCTCGTTACTCATTATTGAGTGTTACTTTTGCCAAGTGGAATAATTAAAGAATTAGCCACAACGGCGGTGGAAATGAAATTTTCCTTGAATTACTAAATAAAATGATGGTTAATTCAATTTTGATATTTGATATTTCTGCCATAGTTTATCGTTGCTGATTTGTATTAAAAATTTTTAGCAGCGCCGGTCGACGAGTGCTCGATTTCCGAAGGAACGGCTTTAGAGTGGATATTCGAGTGGTACCGTCGCTGAAAAACGATTCTGCGAAAGACGATGACTTCCCAGAGTTCCCAACGACAGACATAGGCCGCTGTGTCATCGATTTCTCGCTAATCTGCGCGAAGAAACGTCTCGGCCGATTCCTGGATTCTATTAGGGACTTAAACGAGATTTATTTAATGGGTCAAGATGTTAAACTAGTGAAAACCAGACTGATCAACGACCGTGGATCCGTGAACGATAGCAATGACACTATAGAACGAAGTATCAATGACTTCTTCGATACGTTTGCTTTAAGAATTACACTACCCAGGTGGAATGGGAACCGAGATAAAAATCAGATAGATGTTATGTTTGACGAAACTCCTGTTTCCGAGGGTTTGTAACATTTCAAAATACATGATGTAAATACGAGTGACAATTAAATGTTATATCAACTATGGAAGGCAGTACTAAGGATACGTTTAATAATTTTTGCATCACTGCTTCTTCTACAGTAGATTTCGATTCTGCACTACACAAGATTTTACAATTTTACAAAATACGAAAACAATTAAAGTATTCCTAACGTTATTATAAGTGCTGTCTTAATTGATTCTTAACGGGTTGAAACATAGGGCGAGGCAAAGGAGGAGGCAAAGGAGGCAAAGACAAAGGTGGCAAATGTAAGACAATGATGATGGCTGGTCTTATGATGCTCAAAATGAAATTCATGGGTAACGCGTAAATCGTAGCTCTCTATTTCTTCACGACATTCTAAAATACCTAATCAAATTTGTAAATATCAGGAGTAGCAACGATGAAGGGTATGATGATGGCTGGGATGTCCCTAATGATATCCATGGCAATGCTGATGCAAAAGTATATGAAAGGAGGAGGAGGAGGCAATGGCGGCGGCGGAGGAGGAGGAGGAGGTAATGCCACAAATTACCAACATTATCGTGAATTGCCGTAAATTGCCAACGTTATTACGATACGAATTAAATGCGATATTACTTTAATATTTTCAGGTCAGTACAAAGAAATCGTTCTTCTAACAAAATCTAGTGGAGGCGGAGGAGGAGGTTATGGTGGTGGAGGCGGCGGAGGTGGAGGAAGTTACGGTGGCGGCGGAAGCGATTATGGTGCTCCACCGCCTTCGAGCTATAGTGCACCGTCAGGCGGTGGCGGCGGTGGCGGTGGTGGTGGTTATGGTGGTTGGGGCCGCAGCTTCGGAAGGCGGTTTATAACAAGCAATCTTGGGAAAACAGGATATACGACAGAATCAAAAGATTCGTCCCTTGAAACAGAACAACTTGTATCAGGAACAAACTCTATTGGCTATCAAAATTATGGATATCCTCCTGTTATTGCCAATATTACATATTTGAACTGGAACTCCAGCAATACCGTGGAGCCACAGAAGTACCGATATTTGACTAACAACGTCGCTAATGTGGTAAACAGTAATGAAATGGAACCATCATCGCGCTCAGGATCCGATAATTACGACATCGAAACGTATCAGGTTGATGATTCGATAGGTGATTCGAGAGACTATGTGACAGATTCGAGGTCAAACTATTCGGACAATAGTGGTCATGTCACTTCGACGAATCTTATAGCAAGCAATCATGATACGAGTGTAATGCATTCGGCATATAGCGATGAATGGCAACCCACGGAAGAAAAGTTCTCATCAAATTTGAGCAGAATTCGAGAAAGTGATAGTTCGAATATTGAAAATTCTTCTATATGGTGAATGTAATATAATCCTAGAGAAATTGACAATTTAAATGTATCATTTGGAAATAAATTTAATGTTGAATGTTCAGTATTTTGTTTGTAAAAATGGCTTGAAACCAATAAATAACTTTATGTGTAAACGACCGCGATTTCAAACTCGACATCACTGGCCGCAAGGCGGTGGCGCAATCTTTCGAACAATTGACTAAGACTCTCCGCAGGTGTTCTCGCCAGGTGTATTCCTCGTAGCATTGAAGCAAAGAGGAAGTATAAGCTCAGGCGAGGTACAAGGTAGACTAATCGTCCCATGTACCTTTCAACACTCTACAGCACTTTTAGCACTTTAATGATTGAACAATTCCCAACGTTACCAATTCCACATAAATTTCACATTTTTAAATAAGTTTCACAAAATGTTCGATCTTTCGATCGTCACAAGAAATGAACAAGAGAAGTAGCATTGAGGGAAACCATCTACCTACATAAATATCTAAATATGATAATAAGAAATCAAGAAGATATCTGCCTACATATATGGCACAAAAGTGCTATGATTCTCAGCTGATCTCTGAATAAATTTTATCTTTAGTTTGCGACTATAAGATAGCGCGATATCGACTGAGTAAGTTGCTACAAGTTGAAGGACACTGTCACCAGGTGTCCAAAGCCATCGGCTGACTTCCGCTATGAAGTTCAGAATAGTTCAAATAATATGTATACAATAATAATATATATACAGCTGATGTATAGCTGTGTGTAAGAAAATGCATACAATGTGCGAATTATCTGCAGAAAATCGAACACCTTTTAAGTTATTTGCGACGATACAGCCGATATCTTCTAAGACTGTATAATTGATATTCATTAAACTTTTTTTCTACGTTTCTCTTTTCCTTCTCCAGTGGTTCGTAATCATAAGGAAGTGGAATTTACGATCCAGTACCAGGTCTGTTTATAATTTATAGGCATCTTTCTTAGCGCGAAATCTGGATTACTCGTTCAACGATCTTAAATTGCAAAATTATCAAGGAAACTTTTTAAAATCTCCCTCCATTTAATCTATTCAATTTTCTTTTTCTGTTCTGTTTAATCCTTTTCTATCGAAATATCGTAAGTTTATTGCAGCAAATTCTATGCAAATCGCGATTTTATGTTACATATCTGTTGTTTGCATTAGATATTTTACATTAGATGATAGCAGTATGCAGCGCGCGAATCTCAAATTAGCTATCATTTAGGTAACCCACATGGAACGAGTACCTTGAGCAACGTAACAGATCGATGATTCCATAATGTACACAACCGGTACGCATAGAAATGACTCGTACACACATTAATTGAGCGATAACTGTACGTCGCGGAATTGAACCGCACATCGAAATGCGTGTCTCGATGCTGTACATAAGAATGTGCTGACGAGTTCGTCTTAGAATCGACCCTGCACAATAACTGACCCACATCGGTCCACGAGTCTAGCCACTTTATACTCCTAACACGTAGCATTTTTGGAGACAACGCGATCTGATTTGAAAGGCATAACGGATTTTTCAGCTACGGCGCTCGACGATTTCAACTGCTTCTTTCTCGTCAATAACTTCAAAGAAACGTTCCTCTCTCGTAAAAAGATACAAGTATCTCGAAACTATTACGAATTCAAATAAATTGTAACTTAATTGCAGTGTTAGGTTGTTCTCCACAAAGATCACTTCGAATTATTAAGTTACATCGATTCCCCGAACTTCGATTCTTCACTTAAGTTCGAAGTATTTTAGATTAAATTTACGGCACGTTTGAAAATTTTCATAGAATCGATAATTCGAACACACGTAATCAGTAATGTAAATACAGGAAGTACTGAACTCGTGATTAAGAGATTTAGACGATGGAAAAGTAAAAGAAAGGGTTTAATTATTTAATGGAAAGAGTATTATGTCATCGATCGACGAGAGAATAACAGAAAGCAAAGAATGGGAAAATCGGTGAAAGTTACAGTGTAGGAGTCCAGACGGGATTGCTACCACGCCAGAAATAGGTAGAACGTGTCACGCCAAGAGTTCGCGGATCGGTTCACTTTCCTACGCGCGCAGCACGCGTCTCGCGATGAATCTTTGCCCGATCCTTCGTTGACGTAACAGAAATTACCCGCACGAAGAAGCAACCTGAGAGTAAAACGAACACAAATGTGAAACGATTGCATTGTGATCTAGTCATTTCCCATGACGACATAAATCGCGGATGATGGATCAAAGAGTACAGAAATCGTATCTCTTTTCACATGTACACGATGTTTGTACGTTTACAACGTACACGGTGATGATTCCGATGAATCCTGGTAAAAGCCTCGTTTTATATTTTACTCTTCTTCCGTATTACAAAATGTATGTCATGTCCCGTTCGTTTCTTCTCAGTACATAAACTTTCTTGACCTTCTATTTCGGTGAAGGCCTTTATTAATTACTTTGAATACCCTATTAACGTTACGCAAGCTTCGATGGAAACGATTATAGTTCACCGACCGCTTAGTCGTTTGCTCCTGTATACGGGGTGTTAAACACAAAGTATCGAATGTTTTCATGCTATTTTTTATTCCATAAAATTAATAAATCAAATATACAGGTGACAATTTTTGGATTTTCGTAAGTCTATCTCGTCTATACATATAGAAACATAAATTACAAATTTAAGACTCTCGACAATGTACATGTTTCTGAATTTTTAAACTCGTCATTTCGACATTCTTCCCGACGTTTTTTTTTTCTTTTTTCATTCCGACATTAATCATCCCGTGTTATTTCAAATATTCGAAGCTATCACAGAGCGTGATTAATAATACGTATTAAACTCTCGATCTTAATTTTCGATCTGTGTACGTGACGTCGAACAGGAGTGCCATGCACGCACGAAATTTTTCTGTCCACCCAATATATGTAACGTGTCCCAGTTGCTTGGTTCACTTCAAGCACATGCAAACCAGTTCCAATGCACCGTGTCTGTGCAAATACTTTCAGCCGGCCGACGCGACGCGGCCTGCGTTTCTCACTTGAGAACGCGTATAGGCTTACGATTCGAAGCAGCTTGCGCGATTCGCGCGTTTTGGGGAATTTCCTGTCGTACATAGCGACACAGTTCTTTCAGCCTACTTCGACACTTGAGTTTCTCTTTTTCGTTTACCCGCCACATCTAGTCGTTTTTCGAATTCATCCATGTCTGTCTAATCCCTATTCGTTATCGGTTCTTAGAATCTTATGAAATCGTTAATGAAATTTACGTAAAACAAGCAACCAGAATCTAATCGACTTCTGTTGATTCGTATCTCCCTATGAATTATAGTTGAAAAGGATTTCATTCTCCGATTTCCGTAGACACCTGCAGATACCAGCTTTCATTTATTCAACAACATAAATAACCTGATAGTTTTCAATGTGTTTTAGTTTACGTATTACTCAATTATCGGTTTTGATATATCAATTCATAATACTGCCGGCATCGTGTTCGATTTCGTCCATTTTTATTATGCCTGATGTTTTGTATCAATATTTCAATAAAGATAGAAATGAACAAAATTTGATAAAATGAACAAGTTCGTAATCCGAGGAATAGCGATCGGAGGGTTAAAGCGATCCACTGTTACGGATAACATCCTGACTAATTAGATGAGATTAGAGTGTGTACGATGTGAAACCGCTGTTAAGGAATTCTACGCGTTGGTACCAATATCTA
Organism: Bombus haemorrhoidalis; assembly: GCA_014825975.1. Classification (NCBI taxonomy): domain Eukaryota; kingdom Metazoa; phylum Arthropoda; class Insecta; order Hymenoptera; family Apidae; genus Bombus; species Bombus haemorrhoidalis. The sequence continues at coordinate 6,747,930 of CM026175.1, read as the reverse complement.
GGCTGGTTGAAACGTACCCGTTCTTCCTGCATGAGTATCGAGGGCCGCGGGAAAAAAGGAGGCAGAAGTTGCGCGTACGAGCGTTCGTTTCCGTGAACGCGTGCGCTCTACAAGATCGCTTTTCGGCGGTCATTGAGCGACCCAGCCGGTCGTTGCTCAACCTACCTACCTACCGGCCAGATCAATAGTAGGTCAATGGAATTCATTCAGCCGGACCACTTCGGTTCGTCACTATTGACCCACCCGATCCTCCTTCTTGGAATCTTGGAACCAAACATAACCAAGCAAGATGGAATAACGTTGATCGATACGTCAACGTGTTTCGTAGCAAGATTTACAGATTGTGTAAGATACTTCAGATAGTTCTCAGGATGAAACATTTTTCTGAGTTTAAGCGGAAGTTTCTATAATGTTAGCTGATTTTTGCATCGAAGTTTCTTTCTCTTCACTGTGAATTAATTGATATTGAACACTTTACGTAAGAGGAATAAGATTTAAAAGAAGAATTGGAGGAAGTAGAGTACCAGTGAAATTGCCCTCTTTCAAAGCCACATTCTGTAAACTATGCATAACTCACTTACTTCTATAATTATCCGTAATCTAGAAGGTGTTTCAAGCGTGCTGTGAAATATGTTGTTGCCACGTTTCCGATTTCCCGTTTCAAGGTCGCATTTTCCTAGCCGAGAGGACACTGGAATCATTTTTCCTCGACAAAAACATTGATCGATGAAAATCGTGCCTGTAGCCACGCGATGATACGCTTATCGATCGTTCTTCTCGAATGTAGGTTGTCGAAGTGACGTCGGGGTCGTCGATGCCGATAATGGGAACACCTTCACCGACAATCTATTAGTGAAAACTCCGGTGTGGAGCCTGGTTGAGAATTCGTAACAGCGTGATGTCCATGATAAAGCTATTACATTCATTAACAAGAACTAGAGAATTATTATTTGCGGATGAAGTTTGTAGATAATTCTACAATGATGCAACGAATTTATTCTAACAAGTAGAACAACTAACAACACTTGTTCCTTTGCGTAAGCTTACTAAAAATCTAATCAGGACTAATTAAAGGAGAAACGCGATACAATTAAAGTATCCTCCAAGTACATGACGACGCTATTTAAACTATAAACTGAAAAATATGAACACAGTGACAGACGCTGATTGAAAAGACACGGCGATCATATTGAATTTTGCTCCAGATCGCTGTGTAGTAACTACTTCCTCTTCCTAACCGAGTCAAGTCTCTAATTTTGCTGCGGTCTTCCACGATAGTTAACCTCGATATGAAAAGTAACGAACAGATAGTATTACTTAATATTCCATACAGTGGACTTCTTCATTTAGCGCTTCGTTTTTCACGGAACGATCTGAATTTCACTCTCGCGTTCCACTTTTTTACTTTTGCGTTGTGTTTTGCATTTATTCGAATATGCAGTGACTCTTTGGTAGTCGACGACGATCGCAAGAAGCAATCCTAGACGTCCCGCGGCTATAATCGAGAGATAATCGAAACGGGATCACTTGCAAACTCGCAGCAGACCGGTCTGATGGCACATAAACAGCAATCTGCAACGGTCCAACGATTTGCAGTTTCTGTTGAATCCATAGAAGAAGTTTAACGAGAAACGACGACATTTGTCGCAAGTTTACGAATTCTTTTTGTTTGTTACGACAGTTACGATCGATACTTGTTAACGGTTTAATATGTTACATAGAAAATTGTTTATCTAATACCGTTGCAGTAGCTTCTTAACTTCTAAAATAATTGTTAGGCTCGAGCCCTCTCAGATACAACGATAAAACGAGTTAATAATATCTAGCGTCATTCATAACCCTGTCATTAAATGCAAGTAAGCTTTAAGTTAATGCTTAATGAGTTTATATACCCGTAATATTCATAATAGCAGTAACAAACTGAATCAAAGAGGTTCCAGTGCTTGGTATAACTAGTAATTTTCATATCAGCGTCGGGTGGCGTCGCACGTGACCAAAATGCCTCGGTGACCATAACGCGATTCACACGATTCAACTCGACTGAAAACGTTGCGAAGAGAAGTTGACAGGTTTCCCAGCCGCTTTCACCGTGCGCATTGCCAAGGAGCTTGGATTGGCGGTGCATACAAAGTCCGAAATCCTCGTCAACGCCTTTTAACACGCGCGCGCGTGTAGCTGGACGCGTGGCCGGTTGCAGTCGGAGAGGAGACGATAATGACCTTCCACGGAGCGGCCGTAGACGGAGTAGGAGGGTCTTTGACACACTTGACGCTCAGGTGAATTGTAACCGAGAACCGAGAAGCTTGTGGTTAGTTTTGAGCGGGAGATCGAACGGAACGCGTCTCGCGAGAAGGAACGGAGAAGGCGAACAAGTTGGATGAAGATGATGCGACATGCCGGCTAGGTGACACGGACATGTCGAACGAATCGATAAACAGTTTACGATGCGACTGGATTGCTTGAAGTTGAAGGAAGGAATCGTCGATCCCTAAAACGTTTGAAGGAGGTGTGATCCATTCAGATTGATATCGAGGTCGTGATCATTGGAGGGGGCAACGGAAGTGATAAAAGGTGCACGTGGATAGGGTAATATCGGTGTGACGAAATCAAAAGTGCATTGATCGTCGTTCCGATTTCTGCTCTATACACGCTCCAATCATCTATATCTTTGATTGTGCTAAATTTCGTTCAGTCAGATACAGGTGAAGTTCTATTTAAATATTCGAAAAGATAATTATCCGGTGAAATCTAGTCTTCGTCAAGGATGCATTTAAGATCCGTGATCGTGATCGTATATTTGTGCGCGGTGCATGCAAACTGCCAGTTCTTCGATGTTAATAATTTGAAGAATTACGCAAAGATATTTAACTTTGGCGGTTTGTCGTTAAACCAGACTGAAAATGAATTGTGGAGAGGATTGATCAGGGACTGTGATCGATCCGTAACGTTCTCCTGCATACAGAAAAACGCCTACACGTACCTAGACAATGCTTTCGCGGAGAGAGAGAATATCACGGTGTTTGATGGTTTGACTATGACAAAGAATAATTTGGACTATGGAACGTGTCGCAGGAAGAGTGATCAAGATGATTCCATGGATGAGAATCTGGTGGAAAGATCCGGTAAGGATAATTGCGACGAAGAGGAAAGTGAAGAGGTGAAGGGGGAGGAAAGAGGTCGACAGCTCGGCGAGGAGCAGTCACCTTTGGAGGAAGTAACTAACGCGTTGCGGAAGAGGGCGATGAAATTCCTCGCGACCAGGGATTATCAGATTCAATTACCCGATTTTTTCTTCGAAGGAGCCACGATTCGAATAAGTCCTCGCGAGATTGATGAAAATGGCGCTCTGGTTAGAATAGACTTGGGTCAGCGAGGCTTAGAAAGCCAAGGAAGAATCTTCAAGAAAATCAGTACGACGAATAATTATTTAATTTGTGATAATACATATCAATATCTTTCTAACGAGTTAAACATTCTGAAGGATTTAATCGACGCTTCCTATTTCAGGAAAGTTTATACAGAACAAATTGATGACAAGCTTGTTAGCCCTGTTGCTAATCATCAAGCTAATCAAATTGAAGTTCATGTTCGTGATACCGTTCCTGTTCGGCGTGGGCACAGCGAAGAAGCTCTTCCTGAAGTTGTTACTTTTCTTTATTCCAGCATTTGCGCACGTTTTCAAGCTATGCTCGAGCTACTATTCTGCGCACAGTACAAAGTACCACCACCATCATCATCAGGTAATTATCACATTATTAACTCTATTATCTTATTAACTCTAACGACTTTGATGTCAATAAGGGTCGATCTCTCGAATATTACCAATATTTAATATTCCATTACTATTTCAGGTAGCGCATCACCATCACCACGTACCAGTTCCAGTACCAGTTCCAACTTACTACAACCATCACCACCATCACGACGATGAATTCGATGGCTACGATTATGCTCATCCTCATATTCAATATCGAAAAGACATCGAGGAATTGAAGGAATGGGGCATCGAACCTTACGAAGAGTCTTACGAAGTTCAAACCGAGCCTATAGGAGCTGGCACGGTGCCAGCTCGACCTCCGCCAGGAGTGCTGCCGGCGCCATTCCCAGCGCCCACTTACTCTGGAACGTATGGTATTCCTCAGTATGCACCGAACGCGCAGCCAATAGCTTCTCCGTATTTAGAAAAACGTCTACTGACATCTGCTCATAATCTGGCCTACTCAGCATACGTTGATAATAATCGTAGAACAGTTGCTCAACCAGTTTCGCCAACTGTCGTCAGCGTCCCTTTAAATCCTGCAAACCTGCCGTCAACGATGTTGCCAACTGCGACAAATATCAAGAATTCGTACATTGCGTTTGGACAGCAAAATGCGAGACAAGTTTCGGCGAAGAGCAGCCAGATAGACACGAAAGCAACAGTGATCACGCAACGATCAGGATACGACGATGAATATTATGGACCGATAATTAACAGGCTTGAAGATATATTTAAGCAACTTAGATTCGTGGAAGAAAATTGCAAAGAGAGGCTCGTGTGCAGTATGTACAAGAATCCGGCTGTGTATTCGCCGCACAGCAACCTCGTTTCCAACGAACTGTCCAGGTAAGAGCAAAATATGAATCGCACGGTCAACTAAATCCATCGTTCGTTATTATTATCTGGAGGAAGTTGATTTAATTTATGAACGTATTGGAAAGCGTGGAAAAGAGAACGAATTTATGTAATTTCGTCTACCGGTAGACAAATACGAAGAATAGCTTTCACTAACGTTGTAATTCTTCTAAAACTAATTTCTTTTAATATATAAATTATGCAAAAATTCGATCGTTGTCGTATCGATCATCGTGCTATTAATTATTCATTCATCTGTGTACCATGTTCGAATTCGATCACTTCGAGCGTCAATCATAAAGAGAAAGGTGGCCACTGCTCCGAATCGCTCGAATCGGAACGTTGAATCACGTTCCATGCGGATTCGACTCTTTTTCTTCTTACGTTCTTTCCGTTGACTGTTCTCTGACAACAATAAACGCGCCTCACGAAAGAATCATTAGTTCCAGCAGGAAGTAATACGATCTCTTGGCAAATTCCTCCCTAGTTCGTTTATTAAAGAGAAATTATCTCGTTAGCGAACTTAGAGCCGCTAAATGGCGAAAGTATCACGCGTGCCAACTAGACGCAAACGTTGGTGAGGAAAACAGGGTCAGGGTTTATGTTATAACATGATTATCGACCGATTTCGATGCGAAAATGTGTCAGGAGTACATTAACAACTTGATTTTCGTTTTTCTTTTCTATTTTAGAGATCCACAGGAGTTGAAACGTACGGGGACCGAAAGCTCGTCCAGCAAGAAGTTCCACAGATATTTCAACGCGGCTAGATTGGGTCAAGATGGTGGAGATTGCTTGAGAACGTATCCATGTCACATAAATACCGAATAAACTCGGTGTGAATTTTTGTTACTAATTAATGAAGAATTGTCGTGGGGACAAGAACATACTTGCCGAAGTCGCCGGCTTCTGGCATCGCATCGCCACGCGTTGAAGTCTCCGACATGAGTACGACTGGTGGGTCTGTTCCGCTAGGCGTTATCAAGACGGCCACGGACACGACTGTAGGCTCTATTAGTTAGTATCAAGGCCATGAATTGATTATTTGGGTAGAGGATGTCAGATAATTTTACGTCCAATTTATTAAAGTATTTTATGATAATAAGGACACTTTTTGTAATATGTAAAATGTAATAATTTTGTAACACGATCGATTGTTCCTTGCGAAGCTTAGTGCTTACACTCATGGCAGCGTTACGTGGAATTTGTGATGGGATGAATACTAAATCGAGAAGAAACGAGCTTTTGTTACGAGAAGTTTCTTAAGCACTTGTTCCGTCTTCGGTACTGTCTGAAGCAGAATGAAATTTTCTGATGAAATGTCGAACTTCGTTCCTTTGACACTTTATCAGGAAAGTAACAGAAATGCAACTCTTAGATAACAATTCTCGATCATGCACTGGATTGCGTGATTATTACAGTTTCACGTTTTTCCAAGCACTACTGTTCAATAGTAGATTTTCTCACATATTTTATGCAATTAAAAATACTTCCTCTGTGACATTTTACTCAGTACGATATCGTTGTGTAGTCGCAAGAAAGTGGTAATTTACGTATGTGTAATTTATAAATAACTTAATTCAAATGTAAATCTATACATTATACGTGCGAATGGATCGAATACGGGAATTTTTATACTACATCCAGTGATTTATTTATTTTTGAATATGATTATTTATTATTACCTTCTCGGGTGCCATACCCAACTATTATTTATTGTACGCGTTAACAACTAGGTTATGTATAGTCCGTAAGTTATGTATTGTACAAAGATAAACTAATACTTCGATTACTCTACCTCGAAGTTGTAACGTATATTATTGTTTCGTTCGTAATAAATGATGTAGAAAGAACAACTACTATCGTATCATACTTTATACTACCAAAACCAGCATAATATAATGCAATGTTTATCGAAACCTCGATGTTAAAAATTTATTATTTCCTAAGCATTCAACGAACACATCTCTATCGTAATTATTAGAAGAATGAAATTACAAACTCGTTTAATCAATATATCGATAGTCACCTATCTTTCACTGCGCAAAGCTCAAGTTCTACTAGGGTAAGATCAATTTACGCTTGTGATTCGTACCTTATTTAAGAAAACAAACAGTGCGCCACCTATTCACGCGAATCTTACGTAAGCGCGAGCCAAATCCTCGTATAAAATTACTTTCTACCAGTTTCCACCAGTCCTCATTACTCCTCACACATAAACAGTTTTTACTTTCATCTATTCTCCTCTCACGATCGACCCTCGTACAATTTCACTTCGTCGTCGTTAGTTTTCCTTTGCTCGAAGTAGCTATCACGCTCTGTGCCTTCTTTTCTAAACGCTGTCTTCCCGAATCGTCCATAATCGTGTTATTTCGCGAGCGCCACGACAGCTACAAACGAGAAATTTCGTCCATGTAGTTTCGGGTCATATGCGGAGCTAAAATGGACCGGAAATAGTGAATGTCGAAACCAAAATTGTCCATAGGGAAAGAATACGGAGCCGTGAAAACATCGGCACCCTAGATAATGAGGCTTTCTTCTTTCTTTTCAGCCAGGCACACGTCCCTGATCAAAATTCATCGACCGTGCGTGGCTTCCATCGACTATAAAACCGCGTTGTCTTCGTCCGAGCCGGCATTCGGTGCTTAGACTCGCAAATCGGTGGGTACCGTCATGAAGTTCACAACGATCGTCTCGTCTGTCGCCCTTCTGGCCGCCCTCACCGCTGCGCAGAGGACTGAAACAACAGCTGAAGCTCTTCAAAACATTTATTACAGGTGAGCACGAAGATAAAAACAGAAAATCTATTCAGTAAAAAAAATAAAGTTATTGCAATATATTTTAAAGATAACAAAGATAATAAAATTATGCTCTGGATTTAGCGATGAAGTAATTAATTTCATCTTGCAGATGCATCGACAACGAGTCCATGTTATCATGCGTGAAACCCAAAGTCCTGGCTTACCTTAGCCAAGCTGTGAAAGAAGACAGACTAGCCATTACAGACGACTTAGCAATAGTTAAATCTCGAAACATGGCCGAAGAAAACAATGAAGAATACTATCCCCCGCAGTACGACTCGGTAGACCCTGCAAGGAAAGAACTTCTTAGGTCTTTGATGTTGGAGAAACTAGACGCGTACCTGTCGAGTCACCAGCTGGAGGCTAAGCTGCCTGAAGCTATCGTTGGCTCGAATATTGTACCGAGAGCCTTGGTGGATACCATGCCAAGAAGCTTGACTGTTCCTTTGTCTGACTCCTCGAACGGTCAAGGTAACAAAATTCATTTTACAAAGAGGAAGAATTATAATACAACTGATCTAATACACCTATCTGGATACTTGTAGGCCGTGGATTCGTTAAAAAGGTTATGATACCGTTCCTGCTGGGTCTGAAGTTCAAAGCTACCGCTCTCGTGCCGCTCGCTCTTGCCTTGATTGCTCTGAAGACCTGGAAAGCTCTCACCCTCGGTCTCCTCTCGATGGTACTCAGTGGAGCGATGATGATCTTCAAGCTGACGAAACCCAAGGTCGCCTACGAGGTCGTGCACTATGGACACCCACCAGTAGAGCACCCACCACACTGGGAAACGGCAGCTCATGGACCCTACAGGGGCTACAGAAAATAGGCTGACGAAGAACCTCAATTGTCTCCCCCTAGAATCGTTCTATTTATTATTTATTCACGCGCGACTCTGACTTATTTATAAATAAAATTTCTTACATGGTCTCATCATATCTTGTCTCCATCTGTCATTCTCACCCTAATCATCAAAGAAGAAAAGAAATGGGCGAATTTGATCACTTTCCTTTTTATTATTTGCCTACGCGATGAGAATCGATCAAAGTGGGTGTTTGATGACCGAGAAAGTGGAAAATGTCACTTTGGCATTCAGTGGTCGTTCAGGTAGATACGCTGGAAATCGAGTATCGTGAGAGTAATTAAATCGATCGATTGGAACGGCAAAACCTGAGATTGTTCATGACATAGTAAAAGTAGATATTGTTCGATTCATGAAACTAAGTAGAATTTCCGTTCTAAATAGTTCCGCGAATTTCAGAGTGCATTTCACTAAAATAAACCCGTGTTCCGCGATTCCATATCGACCAGGGCTCTGCGTGGACAAGAAGTCAAAAGGGAACGTAAACGGGGAAAATAAAGGTCGCGAGCGTGGAAATTCACGAAGGAAAAATTAGAGTGGTCGAAGAGTCGGAAAGGTGACATCGATGGCACTACAACGTCCTGAATGCTTATGCAAACTCGACCCAAAATTCCAATTACCAGTTCATTGTTACGAGCAGAAGGAAGTCGGCAAGGCGGACAAAAGTGTCTTGTCACAACCCCACGCGCACATTCTCGCACGAGAAACTCGCACGCAACGCGCATCTCTAATGTGATTAGAACAACTCCTTTATCAAATCTGATAGTACACGTGGTTTAATTGAGACATTAAAGAGTAAAATGTACGCATCAATCTTCATTAAACTTCATTAAACTTCATTAAGCATCATAATCCAAATAAATCAAATAAATATACTTTTCGAAAGTTAGTTTTAGAAAATAAACGAAGCGAAGAAGACTTGCGTGTATAAATATTATTCGTAGATCCCATTTTTTATTATATTTAAGGTATTTCATGGATTTTATAAATTGTAATGAAATTGGAAACTTTATAAGGTTATTCTATACGAAACAAAGATTTATATGTTGATTTGTATTTGTATGATTTTATTTATAAAATGAAAATTTTATCATTCAGGTATGCCTAATTTTCAAAGATTGATTCAAAGGGTAGATATCTTGTCGTCATTCGAGACGGGGTGGGGAGTACTCGAGTGTTGATGAAACAGACGTGTGGAAAGTACCGTGTTCGTGGTATGAATGAACGATCGATTCAATGCCAATGTTACGGTGGCATTGGTGCCAAGGATGAAGGGTCTTCTGCTCTTACTGGCCTGCGTACGCCACTTCCGCTTTGCTAGCTAAAACGATGCTGTATGATAGCAGGCCAAATATTCGAAAGTTTCGCCCAGCTTAAAGCGTGAGTGGATTTTTTTATGAATACATGATCGAGGTTAATGAAATGATAGATATTTTGATCAATTTGGTATGAATGTCAAGCGAACCCTCAATTCTGACATAGAGCGATATCAACTGTACAACTTCTACATCAATAGCAGAAGTTTTAGAAACTAATCATAGATACAATACTTATTAACCGAAACCGCAATATGGTAGAGTTACACCTTCCTCACGTCTTATTTTTCATTTCAACCCTATGATATAAATACCAAATGTAATTCATACCAAATCAATATTAAACTTGATCTCACAATCGAGAGTAGATTACAAAATAGTGCACAGAACACGTACAGCTAATAGTTAACAAAATCTCCCTGGTGGGAATCAACGTAACACTTGTCGTTATCGTGTAGCATAATCGCGTGTCTTCAACGTAGCACGCGACCCTCTTGACAGATATCGGTCGCGGCGAAGCTTTCTTTCGGCTTTGCTGATCTTGCACAATCCCATATTCCCGTCACGATCACGTCGAGGCCTCGATAATCGAACACCATACTGAACGAAAAGAAAATTCGTGGCCGGATGAAAGTGGGGGCGTCGTGTATGTCGGATGCTCCGCTACGCGACGAACGTCCGACGATTCGACGACGGGGGCTCCGTATAAATAGCCTGATGCCCAACCCATTGGCATCAGTCGTCGTGCAATCGTCCTCAAGACCTTCTTCAGGGTATCACGAGTTCTCGTCACCACATTAGGAAAATCATGAAGCTGTTTGTGTTGTGCGCCATGTTGGCCCTGGCGGCCGCTCAACCCGCGAAGAACGACCTTTGGAAGGGTAGTGGTATAGACCAGATGGTTGATCAGACGAAAATCGAGTGCTCTCAAAAGAACGACGAGGTTTCCTGCATGAAATTCAAGGTCTTAAATCTCCTGGACCAGATCTTCCGTAAAGATAGCTTCAAGGCAAGTGTCTTGTAACTCGTTCCAGCCCGGTTATGCAAGCAACCGTTTTTCCATTCTCACTTCACTTTTGTCACCTTATCCACAACCAGTTACCACAGTGATTGTGACCCAATCACTTTTACGGTTTGGTAGTTTTAGAGAGTGAAATGGCGTTGCATGATTCCGTTTAACCCGGTTTGAACCCAATGTTCACGAAAGTAGATTCACTTTCCTCTTTGTCGTTCGCAGGTCTCTGAAACCGTGGAGGTGACTCGCAACTCGTATCCCGTCGAAGAAGTATCCGCTCGCAGCGAGGGCTCTTTCCTGGACAATGTGCAAACCTACCTGACCTCTCACGACGTGACCTTTAAGTTGCCTATGGACTCGTCCGTGAAGGTGAGCGCCAGGGACATTGACGACGATCAGCTCACCTTCAACGTCAAGTTTGGCCAGGGTCGTGCCGTCGAAGAGGCTCGCAAATCCAAATTGAAGAAGGTCGTCATCCCCATCCTGGTGTTCGTCTTGCTCAAGGCCATGACTCTCATCCCCCTAGCCATCGGTGTCCTTGGTCTCAAAGCCTGGAACGCTCTTCAACTTTCATTCTTCAGTTTCATCGTCTCCGTCGGTATGGCGATCTTCCAGCTGTGCAAGAAAATTGCCGCTGACGGTCATGCAGCTCCACTGACCGCTCACGGACCGTGGGAGTACCAAGCTCAATATAGATCCTTCCAAGACGACGAACAGCCATTGGCGTCGTTCGCGCAAAACCTCGCGTATTCTGGACACGCGCAATCGTAAAACACTCATCCGTACATCTTGTTCACTGTCGCGACTTTTGTAAAATACCTGTCTTCCACCTCTCCTCTATACTCTTTATTTAATAAATTATTATTGCAATTTACTCGGTCTGGTTGACTTTCTCTTTATATAGACTCCTATACTGCAATAATAACTTCATAATTCTTATAAAGAATGTACTTAATGTACATAAGTAGTAGATAATAACAGGATGAAATCTGTTAGAGAAAATTATTGAAAAGGATTGAAAGGGGTATTTGATATTAAAATTAGCAATCTGAATCTGAAGTAAAAGTAGTAGAAAGTTTTTCATAGTGAATGTTACTACCTACGAAATAATTCACAGAAGATGATAATCTAGATTATCGTTGTAATAATATATAGCCTTAGGTTTCGATCACATTACAACGATGTCTTTGTAGGATCTAATATAACTCTGTTACAATAAGAATGTACTTGTTATTACTATCATTATCCTAAGAGTCCTGGAACCCAATCTTGAGAACAAAAAGACATCGACGAAAATTCAAAACGATTCATTAAATGATATTATTAAATGGCCCTGTGTCTCATCTAACACGCAAGAAATCTGATCTTCGTTCACGGTAATGCGTGAAACTATTTCAAGCAACGTTTATCGCATCATGAACGTAAATGGCCCATTAACGGTGTAACTTATTTCATAGCTTAACGGCATGAATGACGATGGAAACTTCTCCTCTCTAATTGATACGATCCATCCTTGTCGTCGATTAATTATAAAGACACGATACAAAATTATTGTTAAGTAGAATCAGACGCAGTCCGGTTTTGCAAGGAGATTATGCCCAATAATAATCAGACGCAGCTACTTCGCTCGGCTTGGAAACCATCGCTTTGTTCCGCACATGTGTTCCTGGGAAATGGAAATCCAGTTTCGTCTTTGCAGTGATCTTCCAGCACCTTGTGCTTCGATTCGAATTCGATCTACATTACAGCATTTTAAAGTTATACACGTTTCTTGCAGTCCACTAAAGCGTCAATTTTTTAATTATCTTAGGAACAATAGTTGATATTTTATAATTGAAGCATTAAATCGGACTCAATGGTCTAAGGTATCTCGTGCAAGTAAATCTCGTACGCACAGTTGAAATTATAAGGTTCCATCTTTAAGTCGTTTGAAATATCGACGTAAACTTGACATAGAATTTTTTAACTGATATATAAAACTTAGCTTAATTGGTACAGTTTTGAAATTACATAGACCTTTTTGCAAACGAATCTTAATGGCGAGAAGAACTTACGAGTTTTAATTCTGAAATTGTTTGAAAAATCAAATGAAGTTTATTTTAAAAACTCTAAACTTGGTGAAATAATCTTTTCACATATACAAAACTTCCCTAAAAAATATAGTCACTCTCATTAATATTCGGACATTCTTTAAAACAGAATATCTTTCTTAAAATTGGACTACACGGCGAATTTTTTTTTTTTCTTGGAAAGATCAGTTAGAAGAATTAATTTACTTGACGTGGAAAAAATTCTGAAGAAGTTTGTCAGAATTTTGAAAAACGTAGCGAAAGCCACTTTCTTCATTTCTTAATGAAAATTTAAATACGTTTGTAAATTCATGTAAATTATATACGTGTACAATATATTATCGAAATGTTTAATCGTTGCTATGAGCTACAAACGGTTAAGGCTAGGGAAAATCGCAGTTTTTTCGTAACTTTCCACCTATAATTGTAATAAAAAATCTTAAAATTGTTAGTCTCTTTCGGTGCCTGCCGCTTGTTTCTGTCGATCAATCGATCTCGATGAAATTTTTAGTATGCATGCAACTGACAAAAATCTACAATACGCATTGTTTGAATTTTCAATACAGACTACGATAAAAAAATTCTAAAGAATGTCTTGTACTATTTCTTTTTTCTTTTTTTCTTTCCAATTCTGGCCAATTACAGTTTTTTCAAAATCTTTCCTACACGAAATTTAATAAACCGATTCTTCTAAGTTCTTAAAAAAAAACTCAAGTCGTTTGGTCCAATATTAAAAAAGTTACACCGTTTTAAAGAGATCGAATATTAATGAAAGTAATTGTACACATAAATGATAATATATCCAAGATCGGTTCACCTTATGAAATGCCCTATAACAGTAACAATAGCAAAGAAATCTGCATACCAACGACTTATTGAAATAGCACAATCTATTAAAACCCAGCAAACATTCCATCGATCCATATATGATGGCGTCAAACGATCAAAAATCGTCGGTGGAAACTAAAACGTTCCCGTTCACCGGCCATCTGTCGACGTACAACGAGAACGGTTATCCGTTGTCCAAAGCGTGTGTTCTTTACAGATCATAGAAGGCATAGAGATCGCGTGCTTGCGAGTGGGACGTTAGAAACGACGTCCAAGTTGAGGAGAGCACGAATCGGCGGTGAACGCGGGACAAGTTCCGTTTCCCGTGTGTCGAGGCGTCGCGCATGCCATCGTGTACGCGATACGCGACGCTACATACGTATACGCGGTCGTAAACGCGTCGGGACGCGTGCACGCACGTACTTAAGGAGGAGAGAGAGGGGTGTAGAGGAGAAGCCGCTCTATGTGCCAGTGAAATTTGAATAATTTTCCTTCGATCGTCGATTCCTGGCATGCGCGACCGAATAACATAGATTCGCAGGGGGCAAATTAAATAAAAGGGGCGGGCCACTCCTCTACCAGTCGCAGTTCGATCGGCGATCGCTCGCTCGCACACATACGGGTGGACGATCGATCGTTTCGCGTTTTATTCGAGAAACAAAGTGTAGAAGTCGTGCAGCGAACACCACGTTGGGATAACTAATTGCAGGAATAATCAAAGGATCGACATGAGGATTTTCGTAGCGACAGTAGCAGTTGTGTTGATGGCAGGAAGCTGCCTGGCCAGTCAAGATTTCCTCTCCAAGTCTCTCAACGAGTGCATCGCCGCGGACTCTTGGATGTCTTGCCTGAAGCAAGAGGTGCTTGGATATTTAGATGGAAAACTCGGGACTAGCACGGAAGCTAGGTCTTTGGATACAGTGGACGAAGCTATCGTTGCGAGGACTTTCAAGTACCTGAAGAGCTTTGACTATGGAATCGATTTACCCTTCGTGGATGCTAGCCTCAAGTACAGACCCAGCAGAAGTTTGGCTGATTTGGATATCGAATTCAAAGGAAACGAAGTTGCTACCAGTCAAGCTAGAGGAATGTTAAAGAAGAAGCTTCTGTTGCCATTCCTGTTGTTGTTGAAACTGAAATTGAAGGCTTTGATGCCTATCTTCGTTGCTATCATTGGTTTGAAAGCATTGAAGGCTCTAGTGCTCTCGAAACTCGCGATCCTCCTAGTCGTTGGATTCATCGCTGTGCAATTCTTCAAGAAAGGTGGAATGATGATGCCAATGGGTATGTATTGCGACTATAATCAGATAAATTCCATTAAGTATCGAGCAAACGGAAATTCTATTCGATATCATTACAATGCGAACAACAATTTTCGACGAAAAAGATGAGAACAGCGAAACTTACTGTTGCAGGAATGTCGATGGAACCAGCTGCTTCACCGGCATACGGAGCTCCACCTATGCCCTCGACCACGTCGAGCTACGATCCAGCGAACACATGGGACGGAAATGGACCGTATTCCCGCGTCTGGACGCCGACCAACGGTGTGGAAGCCCAGAATCTCGCATACTCCTATTACTCGCCAGGCAGCGGATCGAATTCGTATTCTTCTTCCTCGTCCTCCTCGGCCTCCTCGTCGTCAATCAATTCTGGTAGCTCGTCAGGAAACTATTAGATCGCGGTTACAAAAATGCGTCGATTGCCACCGGCGCCACGATTCATTCTCTGATTAACTCATATTCTTAACGACGGATCGATCGTACGATCGAGAGACCAAAGAGACGCACGCCAAATAACCACCAGAACCACAATGGATGATCGTCGATCGATGTTAGTTTAGGCTACACGACCGACCGATCGATCGAAGATTGTCGATCATTCTGCCACACAGAGCGGAAGAAAAGTTCTATTATCTCGTCGTGCGAACGATCAAATTATTTATGACTCTTTCGAGATCAAAGTTGATAAATTAGAAATTGATAGTTTAGAGACGAGAGAATGGAACTTTAGGACCGTTCGTACAACAACACGTGTACGCGGTAAAAGGTAACTGATTCGGTAAGAAATTGATAGGATAATGAGACGAGCACCTGGCTCGATCGACGACGAGTCGAAGAGGTCGAATTTCGAGGCTGGCTCAAGAGTTTTTCATATTTTAACAATCGCCAGGAGGTTGTTCTATCTTATTTATTACTCGCGCGACACGATTATTTATTATCCCCTCGCATTTGTTAATAAAGACATGTGAATAACAAAGTATGATTTTCTCTTTTCTATACACTTTTCCTTACTGAATAATTGTATTCGTTGAAATTTTGTTCCAAGAGAAGGATTAATAAAATTTCGTGTATGCGACGTGCAGTCGAATGTGCTTTCTCCGTTAATTAAAGTAAAATAATTCTGATCGCGTAGGGAGTATAAGCGCCAGAAAGTGCCATACTCCATAAATTACTGTAAGGTAGGTAATCTTAGAAGACACACTTAAAAGACTTAAAAGACATTTTTAATCAATTTTTCCCAAATTGATATGAATAAACATTTTTATTTTTTTAAATCTGGCGAAGGAGATACAAAAAACACAGTATGAATATTGGAATAACTAAAACTTATAAACATTAACGAGATAAAACCAAAAGTTTTCACGAAAAAAATAATTCTATTTCGTACAAAAAAGAAATAGTTGATTATTATTTCCAAATATTAATTAATTTCGTATCTTCAAAGCGAGTATGTAAATCTACTAAGCAGTACTATGTATATAGCTACGTTTCGAAATCATATATACACGGTATTCGGCTACAGATGTCAGGAAATTTAGGGGGTGATTCTTGAAGCCGAAATAACAATAAATCACGAATCAAGAAAACGAAGATCTACAATGATACGGTTGACCATTTCGGTCTTGTCTCTTAGTTATTGACAATTAAAAATCGGCCAAAATATCCCTGCACGTGAGCAAACCTCCTTACACGAACAAAAGAAAGTCAGCGTAAGCAGCGGGGCGGACAGTGTGATCATCAAACCGAACGACACATGGGCGGTAGCGTACCTCGTACAAATCCTAAGGAATAAAAACATAATATTCAGAAACGTAAACGATCCCGCGCGACGTTATGCAAGAGAAATGCACTTTTACAATTTTACGCATAGTACAATAAATATTTGCCTTAATCAAAAACCTATTCATTCAACGTCATATCTCTAAACTCACCATTCAGAATCTACTTTAGCAGTCATGGTAACGTTAACACCGACAAAGGAATATGTCTTATAGTAGCATTTTCAGTAATAAACGTAGTCAATAAGGGGCGCTGGAAAAGAAACAAAGCAGTAGCCAGAAGGGCTACTAAAATTCGATCGTCTTCCACTCTATATAAACGCGATCAACAAACCGTGAGTGGAACGGAATATTCTTATTTCGCAACGCTAATTTACTACCAATATTTATGAAGCAGAAAATTCTCAAAATAAAACGCGACGAGTGTTTCGTTATATCTGCAATATCAATTAATCTACCATTTAAAAAAAAGAAAAAGAAAGCAGAAAAGTCCGAAAATTCCCGAAATTTGATACGCAACGCTAATAAATATAAATCTACGCACTCGTATTTAAGTAATACGCAACACTAATAGCGAGAGATCAAAGTGCAACCATTTAAGAGATTGCCGATGCACGATCACACTTGTACAGCTCTTGCAGCTGTATCGTGTGATCCAGGAACAGAATCCGACAAATGCAGTCGGAGGGCTTGGGGATTTCGTAAACGCAACTCTACTTAATAAAACGCGAACATTCATTATCGCAACGCTACCTCTTACAATGAATTTAATAAAAATTACTATTTACTATATGAAAAATATTCTAATATTGCTACTTGCAATACTATAAAATTAATTGAAAACTAACATTTTAATAATCCAATTTTAAATAATAGAAAATAAATTCTGATACGTATAGTTCTATAAAAAATTCTAAAAATTTGTAATAAAAACTGCAAAAGGCAATCGTGATATCGTAATTCGCAATTCTAAAGCAAACGCGAGTATCATTTTATCGCAATTCTAATTCAAACAGTAACCATTCACTTGCGACACTAATAAAAAGCCGCGATGTTATTTCGCTACTCTATTTCAACCCGTAAATAATCTCTCGCGACACTAATGAGAAAAATCGCGATTCGCTCAGTGGGGCGATGGACCGATATATACATCGGCCAAAAAAACAAAAACTACTACTACTAGGACGACTAAAAATACTAAAAGCGAGCATAGTGACAAAGTAGTAACAATAATGACTTCCCATGCTCTGGATGACCCAGAGGATGGGCAGCCATTAGTAGTTGCCCTCTTGAATGGCAGTTTGCCGGGCCTCTTCGGCTTATAGCCTCTTCTTTCTTCCGGCGCAATGCCCGCTGAAACTTAAATCTAAGTTCGAGACTTCTAAATCGCAAACAAAAAAAAAACATATAAAATAAAAATATAAACCGCGGAAGCTGATTGAAGTGCACGTGGACTGACCAACGATCGCTGCTGTGTGATCGTTGCTCACTCGCACGTGCGTGCTCGAGCGATAAACGTTCGTTTCGAGCCCACTCGCGACCGCGACCGCGAAATTCGAAAAATCGAAAGGCAAAACCAGAGACGAGAGCATGCTCTACTCGTGCCAGTTTCGCCATCGATTTTTCAAATCAGATTTCCAGAAACAGGTTGGTCACACGAAAACGCGCCTACCCGACCTGAGACTGTACCAACCTGCCCGGCCCTACCTACTTATAATTAACAGACACACCAGAAAGTATATTACCTATCCTACCTAGCTCTATATTTAAAAAATAGCAAAACAAGCACACCAACACACTCGCTCCACGGTTCTCACACAAACGCTCGGGCGCAAAGGTCCTACACTAGAGAGGACGTCCCGGGACGCCTCCGACACCCGAGCTTAACGCAACATGCACGCTCTAAGGTACGTACCTCTTTCCTGAAATCGACTGACGAAGGCTAGTGACTATTGCGTAAAGCGTGATAAAACACGTCTGAAGAATTGATATCGTTAAAATAAATGTAAGTAGACTTGGAATTATAATTGCAATTGATAACAATATCACGAGCGTGATTACACTTAATCGTATGGATGATATTATCAGAAATTGTGATTTTACCGAGACGTAAATTGAATCGATATATCTATCGACATTTTTAATAATTTAAGTTGTTAGTGAATGAAAAAAAAGACGCAATTCCACAGCCTAACCACACACACACACACAAAATGTGGGAAATACGTCGCGCACGATACACTAACGCATCGTCAGTCGCTGAGAAATTATTACATTAATTAATTCTAGATCATCGTGCCCAATGTCTTTCTCCCATTCAAGTAGCACCTGGGCACAATGAGCACGGAAGGGGTTAAACCTGAAAATCCTGATCTAAAAAGATGATTAGTTTGTCTAATTTTTATTTAACGGACTAAATTTCTTTGATTTTATATTGTATTACTCCGTTTCATATTGCAATAACTCTACTTTATTAATTTCATAAATAAGAATAAAATTTTAATATTGCAGAAAAGGTAGCGTTAATTGAAAAAAGATGAAAATGGAACAATAGACTATAAATATTACTAAGAAAGAAATAACCTCAGGCGATCTCTTTATCAAAGTACATACTCAAAAGTGCAGAAGCGGTGTTCAAAATTATCGCTTTGATTGAAAAATCTGCCTGTAGCGAAGTGTCTTCTTGCACGTAAAATGTTATACATTCTTGTACGGGAAAAATGAATTTTAACTCATATTTTAAATTCTAGCCAAAGCGAAATAAACGAACGCGACTTAATATTGTCACGATCGATTCATTGCATAAGATCAGGTATGTGCATATCATACAGGTATATTCGTGTAGATATTCGCCATTTGCAAGTATTCACACGGAATATTAACATGCGTATTTATAAATAACACGAATATATTCTCAAGTGTATATGTTTAACCTACTTATTAAAAAACTAATTATTATATTCGCGCTGTGCAAGAAGACCTATCCTAAACTAATAAATTTAAAAAACAATGTTACTACTCACGGGTATAAAAAATACCCGCGTTCACTATGCTCGCAAAAAATTTTACGTAATACAACCAGTCACCCGTGCCGATTCGGACCTTTCATCCTATGACACGATCGAGTGACCGGAGGAACAATAACGCATGCGACTCACCGTTCGAAGCAGAGAAACAGGGGACATACCATGGATGCTGCGCTATTCCAGCGAATATCATCAGGGAGACTAACATCAGGCAGGAACCGTTGAAAGGTCCAGTGGTGGAAATGGAGGTTGCGAAAAGTCTGTTACAGAGCAAAACACGATGAGTGATTGCTGATTATTTAAAAGGTTGGAGATAATGAAAAATGGAGGTTTATTAATTTTAGTAGCTTTAGTAATAATAAAGATTGAAATACTAATAAACTTTGATAAGTATAAAAGCTGAAACTCTAATATGAAAGTTTAAGATCTAAAAATTAGGAATTTAATGATTTCTGAAATATATTAGTTATTTGTTTCATAGTTCGGTATTAAAACTCTAACACTTATATTATTTTATTAAAAGAATAACCTCAGAAGGTCCTAACCTGTCAAGTTACAATCAAATTGAATTCCTTAATTAATAGTGGTCAAAGAAAAATATATAGAATAAACATAATTGAAGTACGATATGTAAAAATTCTTACATTCTTGGCATTTGAGTCACTGTTAAAACATTCTGAAAGAAGATGATGATGTTGAAGCAGTGGTATATCTATAGCAAAATATAAGATATTATTAATATTGTTAATACATAATAATAAACATGGAACTTTAGCAATAATAAAGACTGAAATTCTAATAAATTTTAATAAGTAGTGTAAATTGAAATTCTAATATAAAAATTTGAAATCAAAAAATTGAGAATTCACTGATTTTTGATGCGCATCAGACAGTTTTATTGTAATTGAATGTTAACACTTTAAGACTTAATTTCAATTAAAAAAAACCTTTATAGTTTTTTAAATTATCGATAACTTTTATTTTGTAATTAACAATAATTCAAACAAAATACAAAAAGCTGAGCAAATTGACGTACAATACATGAAACTACTTACATTCTTGAGCCCCTGGAGAGGCTTTACTTTCTTAAGAGATGCACTGACTCTAATACCGAAAACGAATATTCAAAAAAACAGTATATATACATAAAGAAAAATAAAAGGCTACGTTACCACGGCCGCTTAAATCATAATCGACGAACAAAGACTCTAATATCGTATATTTTATTACTTTCGTGCGTGATTATTCGATTGAATTTAATCAAAACTATCGTGATTTGAAAGTATTGAAAAATACTTTTGCGTAGCAAACACTGACTCTGCAAACCGCATTATGCTCGGTCCCAAATATTCTCTAAAAATAAAGTTGTGTAATGGCGGACTGCGGGAGGGGGGGTGTAAACGAAGCGAAATATCGTTTCGGTATCTTTCTTCTTTTCTCTATCGAACGTTTATTTAAAAAACACTGCTATTCTTTGTACACCTAAAAAATTGTTATTATGAAATTGGAATACGTACGAAAAATATTACTTGAAAATTATAAGATATTTCTCGATATTGAACAAATACTTACAAATACCGTGAATGCAATGAAACCATTTACGAGAATTATACTGTAAATGTTCGTTACTAGAATATGAAATATACACTGCACTAAGACACTATAGCCACGTGTTATAAATATTAGAAAATATTTGAAAGAATCCAAAAGTTCACAACTAAATATACTTAAAGAATACTACAGAAATGCGCACGAAACTTTACTTTGAAGTGTTTGAGCCTACTAACGCGCCACCTCTATGAAAAAGATATAAGCTACGAATTTGCAAGTATATGACGTTAACTGTAGCAAATTCACATAATATACCAAAATAATTTGAATTCGATATGTGAATGTTACGCGATGCCTATCGAAATAAGTTAAAGCTATTTTTTTATTAAGATTTCTATGTTTCAAACTGTCTACAAGAAGCTATCGGTAAATTATCAAGAATTCTATATTGCAAATTTCATTGAAACAGTAAAATTCGTTTGAAACAAGAAAATGATTTCATATATTCGAACTAGAACAATGATTTATTTAATCGTATTTACTTTCATCTTAGTATTCCAAGTAATTATGAAATTATCCATTATGAAATATGTATCAAATATATTTCAAAGTAAATATAGATTGTATATCAAACGTTTCCTATGCTCGTATAATAAGGCAACAGAATATTTCATACACAGCTGTCTTGGTTAAAATAAATTAAACATTACCAAATTTCCATGAAGATTCATCGGATTGATCATTAATCGTCGTTGCGTCCACATGTTAATATTCCAGTTACTCCTATATTATCCCTGCTATCGATCAATAACCTGCACAAAGAATAATTACAAGTTAAAATAAATGTATAAAATAATTAAATGAAAATACAATCAAACTGAAATGTGTATTAATCAAACGATATTAATAACAAGATATAGACGATGGTAAAAGATATAATAATGAATAGTACAAAACATATAGTAATGATAGTGATAAAGAACCGACGCCACCAATAGGTTAGAATACGTTACAAACCTGACACAACGCGATCCACGTTACCGGTCCGAAATCAGACGAGTGAATGACTCCTTGTACATCAGTTTCGCTGTGCATCTTCCAAAGTAGTGGGGGAAAGGGAGGAGACGTACGAGCACGATCGTGGCACAATCAGATGCATAGTTAACGATCTACAAAAAAAAAATGTAAACATCAACAAAAACATTCATCTTCTACCCAGCGCTTATACGAATCTTCCCAATCTCAAATAAATCATGTATACACACAATTTTTACATCCTACACAATGATTACATTTATAAACACATTTATAAACATCGCACAATAATTCGTAGCCTTACTGGCAGTATTCGATATCAAAGACCTATTTGTCTAACTTGGAACGAGAGAGAAAAAATAAAGCTACTGGCACTGTATATACAATTTCGTGTCTTACGAAAGGAACAAGGAACGAGTTGTTGTATTAAACTGTTTTAAACATTCTATTTTCGCGAAATTAAACTTTAGAAAATATCGAAAAATTGTAAACTCTGAGAAGTTTGAAATTTCGCTTCAAAGTATGTAGGAAGAAGCGACGGAGAATCGGTCAGAGAATAAAATAATAATCGCGGCGCGAATGAACGAGTTCGCGATTTTTCCGAAGAATCAATGGATCTACGTGATGCACTCCCGTGCACAAAATAATCGCAAGATTCAGTGGAAAAGAAAAATAGATTTTTATATATCGGGCAAAGTCAGATAAGTATCATTGTACGGAATGGGATCACGATGGACTTGACATAGTCAAGATATATCTCACGGTGGCCCACGGTGCAGTCCAGTCCAAATCATCCAAAATTTTCTTAGAGGCTTTTGATAATCCAAACTGGATTGTAGCGTAGTTCTTAGCTTGGTATCGTTTTCCAAATATTAATCAACTGATTAATTTTTGGAAAATGATACCAATTACCAGGTCTCACCACGAGGAGGTGACTACGCACGAGACCCGCCCATGGGTTATTTAACATTACACATCGCTCTCGACATTCAACTTATTGGCAGAATGTCGAGTTCCGACTCTACTTGACCATGGGCCTGCGTAAAGAAATAGCTGTTTCGTAGCCTAACTGCGAAACACATATCTCCAACGCAGTGTTTACATGAATCTTTACAAACGTAGAACAACATACATACATTTATCTCCCGCACAACGATTACATCGATCAGTACAAATATCGTAAAATAATTCGCATCCCTACTGGCACCATTCGGTAACAAGGACACATTTATCCAACTTGGAACGAAAGAAAGAAAATGAAGCTACTGACACTGTACGTACCATTTCGTGTCTTGCAGAAAGGACATACGAATCGCTGTATTATACCTTTTCCACTATTGCGATACCATAACATATTGTAGAGATTGAGAAGTTACAAATTCTAACGGAATCTCAATAAGCTTCTCTCAAACATGGGAATATAAGAAGATGCCCGAGCAATCGGACGATACAGGAAAAGATCGCGACGCGCCCGAAACGAACGAGATCGCGATCTCTCCAAAGAACTAACAAACCTACGCCACGTACCCCCGTACACCAGATAACCCCAAGATTCAGCGGAAAGCCCAAGGATTGACCGTAACTCGATTTCTGTTTCGCCGTTCGAAACTTACATACGGTCGATGGCGCCTACCGATGATGCCAGTGATCCTCTGGTGATCCAGCCGTGGATCCAGCACATAGGCCGGCAACTTAACACACTCCAACTGAACAAGTGGAACCCGGGGAGGGACCGCTGAACAGGATTACGAAGGCAAGGCCCCAACTGAACAGTGGGGTCCACTCCCGCAGGGCCGAACAGGTTTACGGAGGACGTGAAATTGCAGGTCCCTGACCGAGTACCGAAGTACCAATCGGACAGGACTGCGGATCCACGACTGAATCCCCAAACGGATTTGCAAACATCACCGGCGCGACGACAACTCCCGTGATCCGATGCAAACGTCGTGCAGTCGTCGAGCAGTCACCAAGACAGAGGTGTCCTTGGGACGACTTACGAATCTAAAGAGTTGTCTAGTGTACGTTGACCAGCACGCACCCGGAATACGCGCAGGCGAGTACGTCACGCGACAGTTTGAAAGAACTGAGCGATCGCGAACCGATAAATCCCGGTTACAATTTTTCAAGGGTAAGCGAGGGGAAAGAGATGAGATTTTTCTTTTTTCGCTCCAAGATGGATAAGCATCGTTGTACAGAATGAGCTCACAATGCACTTAACTTAGGTCTCTAATTTACGATTAATTAAGGCTAAAACGCACGCATCCCACGGTATCCCACTGTCCCTCGGTGTCCAACGGTGTCCAATGGTGTCCAACGCTGTCCAACGCTGTCCAACGCTGTCCAACGGCGTCCAGCGGCGTCCAACGGTGTCCAACGGCGTCCAACGGCGTCCAACGACGTCCAACGGTGTCCAACGGTGTCCAACGGTGTCCAGCGGTGTCCCACGGCGTCCAACGACGTCCAACGACGTCCAACGACGTCCAGCGGCGTCCAGCGGCGTCCAGCGGCGTCCAACGGTGTCCAACGGCGTCCAACGGCGTCCAACGGCGTCCAACGGCGTCCAACGGCGTCCAACGGCGTCCAACGGCGTCCAACGGCGTCCAACGGCGTCCAACGGCGTCCAACGGCGTCCAACGGCGTCCAACGGCGTCCAACGGCGTCCAACGGCGTCCAACGATGTCAAACGGTGTCCCACGGTGTCCCGCGTTGCAGTCCAGTATGGGACATCCAAAATTCTTTTGGCGGCTTTTGGAGATCCACACTGGACCAACTGTGTCCCACGATGTCCCACGTTGCAGTCCAGTATGGGACATCCAAAATTCTTTTGGCGGCTTTTGGAGATCCACACTGGACCAACTGTGTCCCACGATGTCCCACGTTGCAGTCCAGTATAGATCATCCAAAATTCTTTTCGCGGCTTTTGGAGACCTACACTGGACCAACGGTGTCCCACGGTGTCCCGCGTTGCAGTCCAGTATGGGTCATCCAAAATTCTTTTGGCGGCTTTTGGAGATCCATAGTAAACTGGAACGTGGGACACCGTTGATCCTGTATGGATCTCCAAAATTCTTTTGGCGGCTTTTGGAGATACATACTGGACCACCGGGGTCCCACGTTGCAGTCGAGTATGGATCATCCAAAATTCTTTTGGCGGCTTTTGGAGATCCACACTGGACCAACTGTGTCCCACGATGTCCCACGTTGCAGTCCAGTATAGATCATCCAAAATTCTTTTCGCGGCTTTTGGAGACCTACACTGGACCAACGGTGTCCCACGGTGTCCCGCGTTGCAGTCCAGTATGGGTCATCCAAAATTCTTTTGGCGGTTTTTGGAGATCCATACTAGACTGGAACGTGGGACACTATTGGTGCAGTATGGATCATCCAAAATTCTTTTGGCGGCTTTTGGAGATACATACTGTACCACCGGGGTCCCACGTTGCAGTCGAGTATGGATCATCCAAAATTCTTTTGGCGGCTTTTGGAGATCCACACTGGACCAACTGTGTCCCACGATGTCCCACGTTGCAGTCCAGTATAGATCATCCAAAATTCTTTTCGCGGCTTTTGGAGACCTACACTGTACCAACGGTGTCCCACGGTGTCCCGCGTTGCAGTCCAGTATGAATCATCCAAAATTCTTTTCGCGGCTTTTGGAGATCCATACTAGACTGGAACGTGGGACACCGTTGGCCCCGTATGGATCTCCAAAATTCTTTTGGCGGCTTTTGGAGATACATACTGGACCAATGGAGTCCCACGTTGCAGTCCAGTTTAGATCATCCAAAATTCTCTTCGCGGCTTTTGGTGATCCAAACTGAGCCAGCGGCGTCCCACGGTGTCCAACGGCGTCCCACGGTGTCCAACGGCGTCCCACGGTGTCCCACGGTGTCCAACGGCGTCCCACGGCGTTCAACGGCGTTCAACGGTGTCCAACGGTGTCCAACGGTGTCCAACGGTGTCCAACGGTGTCCCACGATGTCCAACGGCGTCCCACGTTGCAGTCCAGTCTAGATCATCCAAAATTCTCTTCGTGGCTTTTTGTGATCCATACCGGACTGTATTAGCATAATTCTTAGCTTAGTATCGAATTATTGTACAATGTTTGTTCTGATCGATGTACTCGTTTTCCAAAAATTAATCATCTGATTAATCTGTGGAAACGATCACATCGATTAGTACAAACATTGTACAATAATTCGCAACCATACTGGCAACATTCGGTATCAAAGATACATTTGTCTAACTTGGAACGGGAGGACGAAAATGAAACTAATGACAGTGCCTATACAATTTGGAGTCTTGCATAAGAGACATTCGACTCGTTGTATTAAATTTATGTAGATATCGAAAAGTTATATACTCCAACGTGACCACTATATGCTTCTTTAAAAAATGGGAAAACAGGAAGAAGCCTGAACAATCGGACAATGAAAGAAAAATCATTTGGGTATCTAGCATACATATTTAATATGCTGCGGAACGTTAAAATATATTACTGAGATATATTTTCTGTAAATTCTTAAATCTGGAACAAACTCATTTACTGGATTTGGTGTACCAAAGAAAGAGGAATCCTTAAAACGAGAACATTTTATACATGAAAAATAAACTACTAATAATGGTCAATTATAGATCAAATTACTTTTGATTAAATTTTAGCAAAAATAGAAAATCATTTGTATCTTTTTGATCGAAACTAGGGTTACGTTGAAACCAAGAATTTTAAGTAATTGAACTTAAACTGAATTAAAACATGAAAATTTCATTTGAAATAACTAAGATGAGAGAAAACCCGATTATTAGAAAATCGCTTGCTTTGTCTTTTAACTTTTAACGGTATCTGTTATTTCCTACAACAACATAGCGCGACTTTCAACATAATGAACCGAAAGATATGCACCACAAAAATGATTTTGTTCAGAATTTTTGTTACAAACGAACGATGATCGCGAATGAACTTTTGTTTCGTGCAAATGAAATTCGAATATTTATAAAATTCTACATTACTGTTAAAAGATTGAAAATATCGCGGTCGAAAAGATTCTAAACATTATGGTTCTAAGAACGAACAATCACCAGCATTAATTCCAATTTCTATGAATTAAATTTTAAAAAATATTTCAAGCCTTCGTAGTAACATTAAGATATTTCATTATAATACTTTATTACGCTTGAAATCGCTCGCAATTTTATACAAATAAATATATGTACATAGTATACATTCGTAACAAAGTTCTGTATTTTAGCAGTCATGGTAACGTTAACGCTGACAAAGGAATATATCTTGTAGCAGTATTTTCAGTAATAAACGTGGTAATAAGGAGCGCATTAATAAGGGGCGCTGAAAAAAAAACAAAGCAGTAGCCAGAAGGGCTACTAAAATTCGTTTCCACTCTATATAAACCCGATCAACACGCCGAGAGTGGAACAGAATATTCTTGTTTCGCAACGCTACTTTACTACTAATATTTATGAAGCAGAAAATTCTCAAAATCAAACGCGACGAGTGCTTCGTTATATCTGCAATATCAATTAATCTACCATTAAAAAAAAAAAAGAAAAGTCTAAAAATACCCGAGATTTGATACGCAACGCTAATAAGTATAAATCTACGCACTCGTATTTAAGCAATACGCAACACTAATAGCGAGAGATCGCGGTGCAACCATTTAAGAGGTTGCCGATGAACGATCACACTTGCACAGCTCTTGCAGCTGTACGTGTGATCCAGGAACAGTGTCCGACAAATACAGTCGGAGGGTTTGGGCATTTTATGAACGCAACTCTACTTAACAAAACGCGATCATTCGTTGTCGCAACGCTAAAGGGAAAAATAAGTTAAACTCGCGATGGAACAATATCGCAACGCTAACTCTTACAGTGAATTTAATGAAAATTACTATTTATTATATGAAAAAGCTACTTTAAATGTATCGCTACTTGCAATACTATAGAATTAATTGAAAACTAACATTTTTATAATCTAATTTTAATCAATAGAAAACAGGAAAAATTCTAAAGATTGCAAAAGACAATCGCGATATCGTAATTCGCAACTCTAAAGCAAACGCGATTATCATTTTATCGCAACTCTAATTCAAACCGTTATCATTTTCTCGCCACACTAATCAAAAACCGCGATGTTATTTCGCAACTCTAATACAACTCGTAATTAATTTATCGCAACATTAATGAGAAAAATCGCGAGTGGAGGGCTGACGTATCGCAGTGCAACCATTTAGGAGGTTGCCGATGAACGATCACACTTGCACAGCTCTTGCAGCTGTATCGTGTGATCCAGAAACAGTGTCCGACAAATACAGTCGGAGGGTTTGGGCATTTTATGAACGCAACTCTACTTAACGAAACGCGATCATTCGTTGTCGCAACGCTAAAGGGAAAAATAAGTTAAACTCGCGATGGAACAATATCGCAACACTAACTCTTACAGTGAATTTAATGAAAATTACTATTTATTACATGAAAAAGCTACTTTAAATGTTCTAGTATCGCTACTTGCAATACTATAAAATTAATTGAAAACTAACATTTTTATAATCTATAATTTTAATCAATAGAAAACAGGAAAAATTCTAAAAATTGCAAAAGATAATCACGATATCGTAATTCGCAACTCTAAAGCAAACGCGATTATCATTTTATCGCAACTCTAATTCAAACCGTTATCATTTTCTCGCCACACTAATAAAAAACCGCGATGTTATTTCGCAACTCTAATACAGCCCGTAATTAATATGTCGCGACACTAATAAGAAAAATCGCGATTTGCC
Organism: Bombus haemorrhoidalis; assembly: GCA_014825975.1. NCBI lineage: Eukaryota > Metazoa > Arthropoda > Insecta > Hymenoptera > Apidae > Bombus > Bombus haemorrhoidalis. The sequence goes on along the minus strand of CM026175.1, from coordinate 6,718,960 downwards.
CACTGGGACCATGGACCGATATATACATCGGCCAAAAAAGCAGACTACTACTACTACTATTACTACTACTACTACTACTACTACTACTACTACTACAAATACTAAAAGCGAGCATAGTGACAAAGTAGTAACAATAATGACTTCCCATGCTCTGGATGACCCAGAGGATGGGCAGCCATTAGTAGTTGCCCTCTTGAATGGCAGTTTGCCGGGCCTCTTCGGCTTATAGCCTCTTCTTTCTTCGGGCGCAATGCCCGCTGAAACTTAAATCTAAGCTCGAGACTTCTAAATCGCAAACAAAAAAAAAAACATATAAAATAAAAATATAAACCGCGGAAGCTGATTGAAGTGCACATGGACTGACCAACGATCACAGTGGTGATCGTTGCTCACTCGCACGTGCGTGCTCGAGCGATAAACGTTCGTTTCGGGCCCATTCGCGATCGCGACCGCGGAATTCGAAAAATCGAAAGGCAAAACCAGAGACGAGAGCATGCTCTACTCGTGCCAGTTCCACCGTCGATTTTTCAAATAAATTTCCAGAAACAGGTTGGTCACACGAAAACGCGCCTACCCGACCTGAGACTGTGCCAACCTGCCCGGCCCTACCTACTTATAATTAACAGACACACCAGAAAGTATACTACCTATCCTACCTAGCCCTATATTTAAAAAATAGCAAAACAAGCACACCAACACACTCGCTCCACGGTTCTCACACAAACGCTCGGGCGCAAAGGTCCTACACTAGAGAGGACGTCCCGGGACGCCTCCGACACCCGAGCTTAACGCAACATGCACGCTCTAAGGTACGTACCTTTTTCCTGAAATCGACTGACGAAGGCTAGTGACCATTGCGTAAAACGTGATAAAACACGTCCGAGGAAATGATACCGTTGAAATAAATGTAAGTAAACTTGGAATTATAATTGTAATTTACGGCAATATTAAAAGCGTGGTTACACTTAATCGCGTGGATGATATTATAACAAATTGTGATTGATGTGTATCGAGACGTAAATTGAATCGATATATATCTCGATATTTTTAATATTTAAAGTTTTAACGAATGAAAAAAGGCGACGCAATTCCACGGCCTAACAACACACACACACATAATGTGGAAAATACGTCGTGCACGATACACTAACGCATCGTCAGTCGCTGAGAAATTATTACGTTACTTAACTCTAGATCATCGTGCCCAATGTCTTTCTCCCATTCAAGTAGCACCNTGGGCACGTGAATGAGATCCTGACAATGGGCACGGAAAGGGTTAAACCTGAAAATCCTGATCTAAAAGGATGATTAGTTTGTCTAATTTTTATTTAACGGACTAAATTTCTTTGATTTTTATATTGTATTACTTCGTTTCATATTGTAATAACTCTACTTTATTAATTTCATAAGTAAGAACAAAATTTTAATATTGCAAAAAAGGTAGCGTTAATTGAAAAAAGATGAAAATGGAACAATAGACTCTAAATATATTACTAAGAAAGAAATAACCTCAGGCGATCTCTTTATCAAAGCACATACTCGAAAGTGCAGAAGCGGCGTTCAAAATTATCGCTTTGATTGAAAAATCTGCCTGTCGCGAAGTGTCTTCTTGCACGTAAAATGTCATACATTCTTGTACGGGAAAAATGAATTTTAACTCATATTTTAAATTCTAGCCAAAGCGAAATAAACGAACGCGACTTAATATTGTCACGATCGATTCATTGCATAAGATCAGGTATGTGCATATCATACAGATATATTCGTGTAGATATTCGCCATTTGCAAATATTCATACGGGATATTAACATGCGTATTTATAAATAACACGAATATATTCTCAAGTGTATATGTTTAATCTAATTATTAAAAAACTAATTATTATATTCGCGCTGTGCAAGAAAACCTATCCTAAACTAATAAATTTAAAAAAAGAATGTTACTACTCACGGGTATAAAAATACCCGCGTTCACTATGCTCGCAAAAAATTCTACGTAATACAACCAGTCACTCGTGCCGATTCGGACCTTTCATCCTACGACATGATTGAGTGACCGGAGGAACAATAACGCATGCGACTCACCGTTAGAAGCGGAGAAACCGAGGACGTTACCATGGACGCTGCGCTACCAGGGAATATCATCAGGGAGACTAACATCAGGCAGGAACCGTGTAAAGTCCAGTGGTGGAAATGGAGGTTGCGAAAAGTCTGTTACAGAGCAAAACACGATGAGTGATTGCCGATTATTTAAAAAGTTGGAGATAATGAAAAATGAAGGTTCATTAACTTTAGTAACTTTAGTAACAATAAAGATTGAAATCTAATAAACTTTGACAAGTATAAAAACTGAAACTCTAATATGAAAGTTTAAAATCTAAAAATTAAGAATCTAATGATTTGTGAAATAACTTCAGTAAATGCTAACGTCCCAAATTTTTAAGCGAATTGTATTTCTTAATTAATAGCGATTAAAGAAAAATATACAGAATAGATATAATTGAAGTACGATATGTAAAAACACTTACGTTCTTGGCTTTAGAGCCACTGTTAAAACATTCCCAAGGAAGACAAAGAAATTGAAGCTGCGATATATCTATAACAAAACATAAGATATCATTAATATCGTTAATACATAATAAGAAACATGGAACTTTAGCAATAATAAAGACTACACTGTAATATGTATGCAAATTGGAACTTTAAGATAAAAGTGTGAGAATAAAACATTCAATGATTTTTGATACGGACAGTTTTATCGTACTTTAATGCTAAGACTTTAAGACTTTATTTCAATTAAAAAGCATATTTACAGCTTTTTAAAATATCAATCACTTTTAATTTATAATTAACGATATTTCAAACAAAATATACTAAATAGAACAAATTGAAATACAATATATAAAACTACTTACATTCTTGAGCTCCTGGAGAGGCTTTATCCTCTTGAGGGAGGCACTGACTCTAATACCGAAAGCGAATATTCAAAAAGATAAAAATATAAAAAAAAGAAAAATAAAAGACTACGTTACCGCGACCGCTTAAATTATGATCGGCGAACAAGAACTCTAATATCGCGTACAAATTTGATTGATAAAATTTTATTACTTTCGCGTGTGATTATTCGATCGAATTTAATCAAAATTTTATCATGATTTTAAGAAACTATTGCGTAGCAAACACTGACTCTACAACCGCATTGCGCGCGGTTACAAATATTCCCTGAAAATAAAGCTGTTTAAGGGCGGGGGCGGGGGGGGGAGGGGGAGAGGAAGGAAACGAAACGTCGTTTCGTTTCTTCCTTTTCCTACCGAACGTTTATTTAGAAAATACTGCTATCTTTTTACACTTAAAAATTATAATCAGGAAATTGGAATAAGTTTGAAAAATATTATTTAGTTGAAAATTATGAGATATTTCTCGATAGCGAACAAATGCTTACGAATACCGTAAATGCAATGCGATCATTTGCAAGAATTTTACTGTTTGCGATTAGAATATGTACTGTGAATTTTCGTTATTAGAATACGAAATATACGTTCCACTAATACACTATAGTCGCGTGTTATAAATATTGGAAAATATTTGCAAGAATTCATAAGTTCGCCACCAAATAATTAAGAAATTATCTATTATGAAATATGTATCAAATATATTTCAAAATAAATATAAATTGCATATCAAACGTTACCCATGCTCGAATAAAAAGACAACAGAATTATTCATATCGTACAAAGCTGTATTAGTTAAAATAAATTCAACGGATTGATAATTAAATTGACCATAAAAATTTATCGGATCGATCATTAATAATCTTTGCGTACATATGTTAATTTTCCTGTTACTTTTATATTATCTCTGTTATCGATAAATAACTTGCACATCATATAGTAACAGTATCATTTAGTAAATAGACGACTGAATAGAAACTAAAACAGAAAGTTTCAGAAAACCACTTAATTTCATTATTTTAATGTTCAATGAATCGTTAAATAAACACGTATTAATTGAACCATATTAATAACGAGATTTACATAACCCGAAGAAGCCCCAACGAACAAGCAATGAAAGAAAATCGCGGCGCGAACTCGTTCGTCCGCGATCTTTCGAAAAAATCAATGGACTCACGCGACGCACCCCTGTACAAAATAACTGCAAGATTCAGTGGAAAAGAAGAATAGATTTTTATATTTCGTTCCAAGTCAAATAAGTATCATTGTACAGAATGAGGTCAGAATGGATTCGACATAGTCAAGACATATCCCACGGTGTCCAACGATGTCCAACGACGTCCAACGGTGTCCAACGGTGTCCAACGGTGTCCAACGGTGTCCAACGGTGTCCAACGGTGTCCAACGGTGTCCAACGGTGTCCAACGGTGTCCAACGGTGTCCCACGGTGCAGCCCAGTTTGGATCATCAAAATTCTCTTAGCGGCTTTTGGTGATCCAAACTGGACTGTTGCGTAGTTCTTGGCTTGGCATCGTTCTCCAAAAATTAATCAACTGATTAATTTTTGGAAAACGATGCCAATTACCAGGTCTCACCACGAGGAGGTGACTACGCACGAGACCCGCCCATGGGTTATTTAACATTACACATAGATCTCCACATTCAAGCCATTGACAAGAATGTCGAGTTTTAACTTTACTTGACCACGGGCCTGCGTACAGAGATACGAGGGTACGCCACGCGACAGTTTGAGAGAACCGGGCTATCGCGAACCGATAAATCGCGAGAACAGTTTTTTTCTGCGTGGTAAGCGAGGGGATGGAGAGAGAAAAGATTTTTATTTTTCGTCCCAAGATGGATAAATATCTGTATGGCCAGGGCTCGCAATGCGCTTAACATATGTATCTATCTTATGAATAATTAAGGTTAATGGACGTCCAATGGTGCCCCCGTAGGGGTTATTAGTCCAGTCTAGATCACCGAAACAGTTTCGGATGATTTAGACTAGACTATATTAAAGCAATTTTTAGCTTGACTTTTCGAATAGTAATACCCGGAAATATTAATATATGTCCTTTCCCAATAGCAATTTAACTCTAATATTAAAATTAATGTTACGTTAATTTTCTAATATTCAGAATAGTACTTTATGTATCATTCTTTGGAAAACGATACCAATTACTGGGAGTCATCACGGAGAGGTAACTATGCCCGTTCTCCATTTAGGTAAAGTGTTTTAAGCATCGGAAGGTGCAAACGTAAAATTATTTAAAAAAAAGGAAGTAGCGTATATTGAAATTTATTAATTACAATAGATACAGTATATGGTTCCACAAAATCATATTTGAATATTGAACTTATCATCGAAGAAACCATAGCACACGATTTACCAATTGTAACACGTATAAATGGATGATGAGATCTTGTTGTCTCCGATTAAATTGCACTTGTTTCCTCAATTCCATGAATACGGCGTTGATTCCTTGGCTTTGAGTAGACACAAAGAATTACATTCCATCCATAGACGTTCAATAGTTACACTTTGCATTGTCACTGATTTTAAACAAAGTAATGGTTTAATTGTTATAAATTGGTGGCCCAAATATTATAAATTAATAGTTCAAATGTTGTTAATTAATTGTTTAATTTTTGTAAAATAATAGTTTGTGTTCAAAATTAACGATTTAAGTGTTGTTAATGAATGTTTCGATTGTTATAAATTAATGGCTTAAATATTATAAATTAGTGGATTAAGAGCAATTAATTAATGATTTAAATGTTATAAATTAATACCTCAAATGTTATAAATTAATAGGTTAAATGTTACAAATTAATAGATTAAACGTTATAAATTAATAGTTTAAATGCAATGAACTAATGGTTTAAATGTTATAAATTAATAGGTTAAACGTTATAAATTAATAGTTTAAATGCAATAAACTAGTGATTTAAATGTTATAAATTAATAGGTTAAACGTTATAAATTAATAGTTTAAATGCAATGAACTAATGGTTTAAATGTTATAAATTAATACCTCAAATTTAATAATTTAATAGCTTAAACGTAATAAATTAATAGCTTAACTGTTATAGATTGGTGATTTAAATGTTAGAAATTAATACCTTTATTCGTAGAAGCTTTTCTTCGATCTTCACTGCACGGAGGTCCAGATACGAAAAGGCTCGCGCGCGAGTTGCGTGTTCCTTATGTATCTGATGCCATGCACATGTCAAGGTGCCGGAAAGTCAATCAAACAGCAAAAGTTTGCTGATATAAGAAGTAGTTCCTCCATTAGAATACAATCAAATTTAATCATTTGATCATTTTTATTGTAAATTGATGCCTTTAACAATTTTTCACAATAATCATTTTTATAATTTTAATAGTTTTTACGGGCGAAAAGTAAACTGACACTTCTGTGATACTATTTTTTGATTCAGAACTGTGTTATTTTATACTGAATGCCAGTTCTTGATGAAAATAACTGTACTGTTATAGTCAAACGATATAAATATTATAAATTAAGGGAAGAATTCTTTTTAATTATGAAGAGCATTGTTATAAATTAAAAGAGTAGTTGTTAAAAATTAATGGAGTAACTCTTTTAGATTAATAATAAATTGTTATAAATGAATAGCCTAATTATTATAAATCATTAGTTTATTTGTTATAAATTAGTGGTTTAAATGTTGTCAATTAATAATTTGAATGTTAATAAATAAATTAATAGCTTAACTGTTATGGCTTAGTGTTTTACATGTAATAAATTAATGGTTTAAATAGTAAAAAATTATTACCTTAATTCGTAGAAGTTCTTCCTCGATCTTCACTGCACGGGGATCCAGACACGAAAAAGCTCGCGCGCGAGTTACGTGTTCCTTATGTATCTGATACCATGCATATGTCAAGGTGCCGGAAAGTCAATCAAACAGCAAAAGTTTGCTGATATAAGAAGTAGTTTCTCCATTAGAATACAATCAAATTTAATCATTTGATCATTTTTATTGTAAATTGATGCCTTTAACAATTTTTCAAAATAATCATTTTTGTAATTTTAATAGTTTTTACGGGCGAAAACTAAACTGACACTTCTGTGATACTATTTTTTGATTTATAACTGTGTTATTTTATACTGAATGCCAGTTCTTGATGAAAATAACTGTACTGTTATAGTCAAACGCTATAAATATTACAAATTAAGGGAAGAATTCTTTTTAAATATGAAGAGCATTGTTATAAATTAAAAGAGTAGTTGTTAAAAATTAATGGAGTAACTGTTTCAGATTAATAATAAATTGTTATAAATGAATAGCCTAATTATTATAAATCATTAGTTTATTTGTTATAAATTAGTGGTTTAAATGTTGTAAATTAATAATTTGAATGTTATCAATTAGTAATTTAAATGTTATAAATTAATACCTCAAATGTTATAATTTAATAGCTGGAACGTTATAAATTAATGGCTTAACTGTTATAGCTTAGTGTTTTACATGTAATAAATTAATGGTTTAAATAGTAAAAACTTATTACCTTAATTCGTAGAAGTTCTTCCTCGATCTTCACTGCACGGGGGTCCGGACACGAAGAAGCTCGCGCGCGAGTTACGTGTTCCTTATGTATCTGATGCCATGCATATGTCAAGGTGCTGGAAAGTCAATCAAACTGTAACGGTTTGTTAATATCACAGAACTTGGTTTTTCCATTCTAACACAATCAAATTTAACAATTTTTTAGTTATTATTGTACGTTGACGTCTTCAACAATTAACTCTAATAACCATTTTTACAATTTTAATAGTTCTTACAATATAAAATTATATTCACATATCTGTTCTACTAGTTTTTGAATGCCAGTTTATGATGAAAATATTTCTATTACATCTTTATATGTTATTTGTCGTTTCGCGATTAGAAAAACTCGTTTTAGCGGACATCGTTCTCGAAGAAAAGTGCGAAAATTGCGATAGAAGAGGGCAACTACCAAACCCCTCGGTTTCTTACTCAGAGCATTGCAAGTTATTCTTGTTACTTCTTTGTCTCTATACTCATTTTTAGTATTGGTAGCATGTCGTAGTAATAGTAGTAGTAATAGTAATTATTTCTTGACCGATGTGTACGTCGGCCTATCGTCATCTTGGGCAGATCGCGATTTTTTTATTAGTATTGCGAGTAATTAATTCCAAGAAGATTTGAATTGCAAACTAGTTTATTTCGTGTTTTGAATTAGAATTGGGAATAAACGTTGATTTCAGTTTCAGTTAGAGTCGCGAAGGAATATTAAAAACGGATTGAATTAGTGTTGCATTGAATTATATGATATGGGAATTATTCATAGTACTTTTTACTATCAATTGCTATTGTTTTTTAAAGAATAATATTTGGTATAATATAAGAATGTTTGTTTTATTTCAGTTAGGAAGATGTAATTTATAAGTAACTTTATAGCATTACGATTTTTGAGTGCCGCGAGCAATCGAAGTAGTTTTTTATTGATTTAGAAATAATAATATTTATTGAACTCATTTGAGAATTAATGTTGCGGTGCTCTTCCATCGCGATCACTTGAATAATTTTCTAGTTGGCATCGTAAAACGCGTAACGCAAGTGATCGCGTTTTGTAAAGTATTGTCGCGCCTTTGAAATGTTCGAAACTTCATCGCTGGAGCTTCCTGGAGGTTCCTGTTCCTCGATCACTTGTAGCAGTTAACTAAATTGTACAGGTATTATACATCAGCGATCTGTATTGTGAGCTTTTTAATATTAATCCAATGAACAAGTTTGATGCATAATTAGTAAGGCGTACAAAGTATCAGTTATTGATGAATATTTAATATCATCTCAAGTATCATTTAATATCAAAGGCTTTGGAGCGGAATGATATGGGTTAAAGAAAATTACTAAAAGAAATCAAGTAACTGTCGCGAAATGATCAAGTTCCGTTTATTGTTAATTAATTATACCTCGTTGAATTTGTACGATTAAATATTAATTAAATATTAAGTTTTTGACAATTTGAGTTTAGTTCAAGAATCATTTTCCTATCAATAGAAGGCTCATATTCTTATACTATATGATACCCGATATAATATCACATTCCAGTTTGTTTATATGAAAAAAAAAGACGAAAGGAAGGGCAGAAGGGACCAGGAAATTTCAAATTTCAAAAATTTTAAACAATGGAGGTGCTTCAGAATAGGTAAAAATTAATTCTGCCTATTTTATAATTTCATAGTTAGATTTCATTATAGTTCTAACTGCGAATATAATCTTACTTCCTGCTAGATCGGTAACGTTGGAAATTCTATTTAGTAAGATAACTCTAGTGTTCTCAGAGGCTTCGTAGAGTATAACATTTCATTATCAGATATTTATTCTGTATCTCATCTACTGTACATACATCTGTGTATTTTATAATAAAAATCGAAAATATATATTATCTGGTTTATGCCGTAATCTTGTGCTGTCCGTTGTCCTATGGTCGGTAACTTCTTCTAACTGCTTGGAATTTACTTTCAGTACCACCTTCCCAAGCTTCAGGATACTACCTGAAGATGGTACCTACTCCGCTTCTATAAAATTCCAAGTGTTATCTACAGACGTTTACCAACTTACCATAGGTAATACATAACGTTGTATGCCATTCTTGTTCTTCTCCAATTTTTATGCTATTTCGCTTATTCAACTGTTTCAACTACCTTCAAACATACATCAAGTTTTCACAAAACCAATAGCATCGATCACAAATAAAGAGAGAAAGAGTGGAAAACAAATCAAATGAAATGAACCTGAGAGAATCAACTAAGATGCATTTTGTCCATAGTCTACGAAACTTAAAACTGTTCGAGCAATAATTCACCGTGACGGGTCATAAGGGATTGTTCTTTAGGGACCGCATGTGTACAAAGGGCGTACGGAGATCTGTCATTTACGAATTTACGCGGACCTTTCTCGACTAAATCGTACCATGCAACCCTTCCGTCATGTGCCTTAACGAGGCATGGCACCAACGTCCCTTTTAATCCGCAAAACAACTACCCTTTCGCCTTTCTTTCGGTGGGCAGATCGAAAAAACCGCACTGACCAGCAAACGCAGTAAAAGTTTATGACCAGCCGAAAGGTAGGCCAGATAATTCCCTGTTCTCGCGTGTTGAAACGGACACGGAAAGGGTTTCACCTCGGGTACCATCCGTCATCGCGAATAGCGGCGTAAGCTTGTTCGTACTCTAGCTGAGAATCGACATAATCCGCTTTGGGTCTTAGTATTTTAGACCGTTCGACCACAGGATTTTCTTCCCTACTGCCATAAACATGACTGAATAAGGATTGTTTAACACGCTATTTTACAAATAAGGGGACCATTATTAGACGAAATTGCAGAGTTCCCGTAGAAAGTACAGAGTTCCGTGGATAACGTCCATTCGACTATTTATATTGTCAACTGTGAAGCATAATTGTGATAATATACTTCTGCGTGGATTGTGAAGCTTGGGTATTTATTCATATTCGATACTACTGTTATTATAATATATACCGTTCGAAACGATTAGAGGATCCTTCGTCTTGTCGCTTTAACTTTTATATCAATTTCTTCTATCTATATATTTAAACAAATTTTTTAATAATCGTTATAACGTCAATTTAGATTAAGAAATTTATTATTGATCAAATTTTACGTTTCAATATCATATGAGATTACAATTCATTTATTAAATGTTCACTGTACCGGAGCTATACAACGGTTCTTTTTTTCTTTTTTGTCAATAAGCGTAATAGAAAATTTCGCGAGCTTTTAGTTGTCTTCGTTTATTGTGCTATTCAAGATCGAGTACGAGCATAAGCGCAATCGATGCGCGAAGTTTCAGCGAATCTATTAATAAATCCACCAAGGTCTATAAAACGCATCTACGGACTCTTGATGCAATTTTCTCAACAATGTTGCAACGATTTCCTGTTTCTACTTTATTTCTACAATGTCGACTATCGTTTCATCTCGCAAGTTTTAATCGATTCCGAAAGAAACACCGGTTCGATTCGGCGGAAGGAAGGCGCAACCCTTTTTCCAGAAACCTTCTCCCGCTTCTCGTTCGGTCTCGTTTATACCCCAAATCATCGTCATCATCCTGAATGCCCTGTGGCTTTTTTTTAAGCCACGAATTCTCACGGTCCACCGAAAACCACCATGATCTTCCTCGTTCTCTTATTTAACAGAATCATCGCCCGTATTGTGCAGCTTGCTAACAAAGCGTTGCTAAACACTCTCACACATTATTAGCGTTATCTCTCACGGTGAAGATTTCTTCTATAATAATTGCTTCTTGGAAAGATTAATGTTTTCTTCTGGAAACAGATCATTAGCGAAGCATTGATAATTACATAAGGTATTAATTTCTACTAAAATTGAACATAAAACAACAACGTAGTAGAGTGACACGCAACAAACATAGTTATCGTGTCGCTCCTCTAACAAACCTTTGATGAGAAATTCTGGACTGTAATAATTCATTTTCTAGACACGTAGCATTTGCCTTAGCAAAAGTAAAATTAGAATGGAATATTTGAAAGTATTCTAAGATCGATGTTCTCTATCTGCGTCTAGAATGTCCAGGACCGGTCGAATAAAGGCCGAAGCACGATCCTGCGAGCGATAGATCGATCGCACAGGATGCGTAACTTCCTGCATTTGTATTCCCTCCCGCTCGTGCATGGACACTCGAGGGACCGAAAAACTGTCGGCGTTTGTCGACAACCATCCAAGCAACCGCTGCACCGTTCGTTCGTTCTCGTTTCTTTTTTTTCTTCTTTTTTTTTTTCTCCCTTTCTTTCTCCCCTCTTTTCCTAGATCGGTCGGAAACTATTAAAAAACGCTGTTCGAAAACTGCGGATCCTTTGTCGATGACAACACAACGAGGGGATGCTGACTAGACGAAGGGATGGAGTGTAACCGGGCGCTTGTTACACAAACCGGAAGGAAATGCGTAACACAAGGAATCTATCTCCCGCACTGCGTGCCATATCACGCGTTCGAAGATACGCGGATGAAACGTGCAACTTCACCGGCAGTCGCTTGCGTAATTTCAACGTCCTTAGGTTTTCTTACGCATCTATCGCGACAACATTGTTTACAGTTTACACGATCGATCGGTGGAACAAAATCTTCTGTAATAATCGCCTCTTTTACGGGCGATACTCGATCGCAATTTAAGCAACGTTGTCTTTAAATAAGCGAGAAACGTTACCGCCAATCGTCAGTTGCTCCCGCGATAAAGTGCTGCGATCGTAAGAAAATCGTGAATCGTTACGATAAAAGGATCTTCCTACTACTTTCGAAAATCCTTTCGATTTCTGCATTTCCTTAATTTATAATTCTTCCCTTTCACCATAGAGTATTAAAAGTACAACAAGGCGAACGGCACGCGAATGAACGAATTTCCCTGTCACTCTCGAGGAGAAAACGGTAAAAGGTTAGACGGCGGATTTCCTCTTTGCAACTTTCCTTCCACTTTCCATCATATCGCTCGCCTAATCGTTAAAAATCCATCTAACGTAGCCCGTCTGTCGATGGCGATTTTGCGGAAGAGAGGAAGTCGCTTCGTGTCGTTTACGATGCAAGAAAGTTCCTGAACCGCTAACGCTCGTCGCCACTTTCTTTCTACCCTCTCCACCTGTGCGCGATTGCGTAACGAGAAATCGATCTTCGTTGCATCGATACGCAGCGGGACGACAGGATACATACGGTTGCCAATGCGGCTTTTGCGGTGAATTGCGTAATTTCCTTTCGTCGAGCGATCTTTTCTACGTACGCCGCGAGGCCCTCCAATTTAATTTCAACAAGGACGCGCCGCGTATCGAGTGCTACGGGCCGAGAGTCGCGAGCGCCTCACTGGCGACATTTAATCGAACCGCGCGGATATGTGACATTTGAGGCGTCCAATTTCCCCGCGGCTCGTGCTCGGCTCCCTTGCAAAATCGTCTTCGAACGAGTCGATCGTCTCTTTCCCGTTCCTTTTTTTTTTTTTCTTCCTTCCCTCCGGCTGCGTTTTCCCTCCTGCCACGGTTGACATTTGCGACTGGAACGGCGCTCGCTGGAAGCGAACGGTCGTCGACTGGCGAGCGGGTCGATTGGTCGAGTAGAATCTCTCGATACTGGTAGAAGCTACAATGTTGATGCTTTGGGAATATAAACTTAAAGACGTAGATCGTGGTAGAGATTTTGTAGAAAAAAAAAAAAAAAAAAAAGATGGAAGGCTATAGGTTTGAAAATTAATATTTCTTTCATAAATTTTAATTGGGTTCGGCATAGTATTTCTACTATCATTTATTGGCAATCATCGATGATACTTGAAGAGCAACCTTTGGAATTCTCGTCAAATTCTTAACGAGGTCGCTCTTTTCTTCTGTTCAGATCGGGTAGCGGCGACAGGTGCGAGAAAACAGTTCGGTGGTCTATTGTTTCGCGAGTTCAGATCCGATATGGTCGATAACGAACTTTGCTTGGAAGGTGGCCCTTCGACGAAGAAAATAGTGGATGGCAGAATGCGAAGAACAAAAAAGGAAATGACCAAGGGCGGCGAAGGAACAGAGGTGAACTAGGTTTCGGAGAAAGTGAAAGGAGCAGAAAAAAAGATACACGAATAGAAAGGGGCTCTCTCGAGGGAGATACGACACAGGTAAAAGTGAAATGATGCAAGATCTCCGCGGTTTGACAGCCCGCTAACGACTCTATTCTCCGAGCTTCGTCGAAGGGTTGCTCATAAACTTTGCGTAAAACCAACCGACAGAACTCTCGAGTTCTCTTTTCACATTACAAATCGACGGCAGGATGGAGATACTTGTCACTTTGACCGTGGTCCTTGCGGATCGGTTGCGCATTATCTCGTCGAAGATCGAGCCTTCTTCGATACGTTCTTCTGACGAGGATGAAATGAGAGGTTACCATATTGTTCTACGACTGTCCTACGCCCTCAGCCGTTTGCCTGTCCGATTGGCATCGATGCCGTTCGTCGTTGCGAAAGGACATGAATTTATTTGGTTCCCGATGTGAGTAACGATCTTACCTAGGATCTGACCACGATGGAATTGCCGTGTTCCTATGCGAAGAAACTAGACGAAAGGAAGGAGGAGGGAGATACATCCTCCTTGTCCTTGCTTCGTCCTTTTTTCCTTTCTCCCAGTTCTCGATTTCGATCCAGCCGGTTCTTCCTCTTTCCCCGTGCCGTTTCTTTCCTTCTTTCGTTCACGTTCTCGTTCCGTCTCTGTTTCCCGTCGTGTCGTTGGCGATTGCATTCTTCCCCAGCGATTTTTCAGACGCGTGAGCTCGCTCTTGCGTAATCGATCGCGCCTCGCGGACATTCCGATAAAATATCGGCTCCCGTCTAACGGACCAAGATTGATACGCGTCGCGCAATTACTCGAATTTATTATTTTAATCGATGCGCCGCCCTGCTACGTCGCGTCCCCCCTTGCATCGATTTTAATTAACGAAACTCGATGCTGGAGCCGGAATTTATTGAAATCGCGGCTGGTAAAAGGGATGCTAGCTTCTCAGACTCTCGTCGATCATCGCAACAGTTCATAGAACGCAATATCGTTGGACAAAAAGGCGATTGACGCTCCTGCGTTCGCGTTAACATCTAAGGATACATCGGCAAAAAGGAAACTTTCCGTTCGATACTTTGGCGATCGTATCGATCGAAGCTGAAAGTAGGTTCATTCAGTTCCGAATACACGGTCCATTCATCGGTGGTTTCGCGCGCGAAATGAATTCAATCGCGTCGGAAGCGTCTAGACGATACGACACGGACGGTTAGCAATCGCTGCATTCGAAATCAATAGGCTTCGTGTTCGTTAAATGGACTACGGCCGATGAATGTCGTCCGCTGCTTCCTCCGTAGAATCTTTAGAAGCTTCAGGACCACCAACGATACGTCGAACGATGATACGCGGAACGATGAACGATGATGGAGCTTCACCTTCGGCAAGACTATTCCAAAATTGACGATACAACTCTCTCATAATACGGTATACTACGAGTGTCTATATTGCTATATTAGCATCTGGTGAACGACCTTCCCATTTTACATATTTACATTTTACTTGACCATTTTATGGTTGATACGCTCAACCAGAAGCATACTAATGATTTTGTGCGAGATCACGTTTCGCAGATGTTGTCCCATCCAAAAACTGTTACGCACTCCAATCGAAAGATTTTCTTCTCCTAAAACCACAGACGTTAATAGCAGATTAAGATATCGATCATGAACGCGCGTAAATTCTAATAATTATCGTCTTACGCGTCATTTCGCGTAACTCGTGGCCGTCTTTCTCTTCTCGAAACTGTCGGTTCTGGCGAAACGGCTAATACGCGACGTGGCAACCCTATCCTCGAGGCTCGTTTCGACAACATAGGTATATAAGTAGCGGCGATTAGCGCTCGAACAGGACAGCGTGTAATTAAGGCGCCGGTGTTAAAGCTCGTTGCACAGTTCATCGGTGATGCGGTTCTATCCGGCGGATGAGCGCGCCGCGCTTGAGCATCGATGCGTCACGAAATGTTGAGCCGGCTTGAATACCGGAGGATTCCTCTGCTTATCCGCATATTTTCAAGGGTCAGCGAGTCGGCGAGCGAACGTGCCTCGTCTTTTCTTCGCGTTCTATCACGACCACTCGCCGACGACACTGATTAGGGGTGGTAATGTTGCGGCACATGAGTCATGAGTCAATGAATCAATTCGAATCGCAAGTGACTCTAATTGTTGTGCTTTGCGATGTTGTCGACATTGTTTCCATTCGCTAGGTTCAAAAGTAAACGAACTCCGGACGAAACGTTATCGCCGTTATTTCTAATCGTCAACCGGAGTTGCGTTTGAACTTTTTGTAAGGCCACCGATCGATACAAAGAACGTGCTCTCTAAGACAATCAGAATGAATATAGCGACGAGTATAGCAGGCATTATAGAGTATCATTATGGCGAGACGTACAGTGGAATAGCGAGCGACGATAACGATTGGCATACGCTATCTCTGTACTTGTATTTAAAGTGATTTTAATATACACCGACTGTTACAATTTCATCGCTCGTCTCTTTAATAGACTGACACGTATAACAATCCGTCTCAGTAATAATTCGAATTCGACGGAACTGCCTCTTTTACGAGTACCTTGCGACGATGTATCGAAGAATGGTGGAAAAAATAACGATAAGACAACTTGCGCGAAACAAAATATCGACGTGCCGTCGATAACGAGTTAAATAGTGGATCGCTAAACATTCGTTGATAACCGAATTTGGCGAATTACAAGGCAAATTACTATAATCCTGTCTTATACTAATTGAAAAAGGACGCGATACGAGTCTTTCGTGGCTATTTGGCTGGATCGTTCCTGTGCCGGGTATATCGTAAAAGGGTTGAAACTCGGCTGAAAAAAATTGGCGAAGAAACGTATATTACACGGAGTCTCGTAAACGTCGTAATTGCGCGAGTTCCCAGGGTCGAAAATTAGGGTGCGTTTCTTTTTCCTCCATACAATCTTATCGGCGTAGAAGTATTTTGTAACCTTCTATCGTGACCACTTTAAGCCGGCCTCGTCGATTACCTTGAAAAAGTGATAAAGGGGATGGAGAGGGTGGATACGATGTAAGTAGTTGATACACGAGCGTTTTTTCGTTGCTGCGGGGCAATCTTATCAGCGTGAAAGGGAAGAGGGAGCCCGCGAGCGGGCGTCTACGTCCTCGACGATTCGAAAGGGAGATTCCTTCGTGGTGCCGTCACGGATTTCATGCATTCCTGCGCGGACGCCGCGGGAGGCTTCCTTAAAACCGAAAGTGATATGGAGTGGACGCCGGGAAAAGACGAATGAACGGCGCGTATACACAAATACACGCTCTCGCGTGACACCGCGCCATACAAGCCCAGGAAAACGAACGAAGAAACGGCAAAAGGATAAAAGAACGGACAAAGGTGCGCGGCATTTTCTCCACGACCGCCTGACAAACGTGGACGAGTTAAGCGCACCTGTCTCTCTCTCTCTCTAACACACACCAGATATCGATCGACCAGATAGCTGAATAGGGTCAAACAGGTGTAAATGAGTCGAGGAGAACACGATCGAGTGTGGAATCGATGTTCTTCCCTTCGAAACATCTCTGGACGCTTCGTCACGTTCGGGATTGTCGATCTAGGCTAAACATTTCGCTGTAGTTTACTACTTTGGGATTAGAATTCGATATCGGGACATCGGTAAAAGATATTGTTTGGGTTGATGAGGTAACTGCTATAGAAACAACATAAGCCATTGTCTATAAGGACACTTTTTTTTTTATCAGGCTTCTAGGTCATCGATTTCTTCGATCGTGCGTTTTTGCTTTATGCAACGTTGCAGTGACGCGCAACGAGACCTTCGAACGATCTTGAGAACAATCATTCTTCTTACGTGCCTTTGCTTCGTAAGAAATATTAGCGATAAAGAATGTTGCTCTGGCAGGTGTATCAATTTTTTTTAATACATCTTATTTGTCTCGAAAAAACGTTTGATCGATACGAAACGAGCGTAACGATAATCCGAATTTTTCGTCCGATATACAGAGGATTTGTTCTGCATAACAGACCGACGAAAGAAACATTATTTCACAGTCGATATTTCCCATACAGATGAAACGATTGGTAATTTGCGAATTAACCGAAAGTATGCGAAACGGAGCAGGAATAATATTTACGATGGTTGCATGCAAAAACGAGATAAATACCTTCCGTATTCCATAAAAAATCCGTTACTCTGAATGAAAATCATACTCGCACGATCGCCGCATTGATTCGATTAATTTCCTTGTTGCCTCGGTGAGCTATCGCGATCATTCTTTAAACGTTACTTTATCGTAATTGCTTCCAATCCTCCTACCATCTTGGTTTACGAAGATGCAGGAAACGGGTGTAAGCAGCGGGCGAATTTCCAGACACCTGGTGAAGATGCTGGAATTGGTTCTCGAATAGCTGGCCCGTGATTTCGAAGAACCAACGTCCGACGCAAGAAATAAAGAAAAAAGAAAGAAGAAGAGGAAGAAAAAAAGAATAGAAAGAGGGGATAGGAAGCTACGAAATCTGGCGGAAGAAAGACGCTGAAGGGAAATGGTAGAAGGGGTTGACGATGGCTAGGTAAGAATCTCTCTACTTTCTAAACGGCTGTTCCACTGCTGGTATGCGGAAGGGTTGAAGCTAACCTGGTCTCTTTTTTTTTTCATCGAAACTTTTTTTCGATCCCCTACCCTCGACGCGATGGGGCGGTTACGAGGGTCCCGTTAGGTCAGCTCGCCGGCAAGCTGCCCCTGGTGGTGTGTGGTGGCGATGCAGTTGCGGCGTTTCCCCCTTCTTTTTTCTTTCCTCTTTGTTGTCCCGCTCACGCTTCTTCTTCGCCTGTTTCCTTGAAACCCTCGTCTAACTGTGATCCGTGTAATCTACGCGCAGCTTCCGCGTTTCGAGGGCCTGTCTGGTTTTCTCACGAATGGTACGTTTGGGAAACCTTCTGGTTCTACTTTTTCATTCCGTTGGGAGTGGACGTCGTTTTTTGGGAATTAATTCGGATACGATATTTCCCAGGAAAAATATGGAGAATAAACGTGTGAAAGGGACGATGGCGCAATAATAAAAAGCGAACCTTCGATCTTACCTGTACGAAACTAAAAGCTGATTTTATTTCAGTTTAAACAATAACATCGTAAAACGATATTTCACACAATTGTAGCAAAAACACTCGTCTTAAACGACTGTCCCTCGTATTTTCTACCGCTTTATGCAGAATGGTCATCGCTGTCATTAGCCCTAATCCTCGACGTCGACGAACAACTACGTATCGATAAACTGCTCCAACGCAAACCTACCCCTTGTTAAGTCTCAGTAAAAAAACATTGCCCTTTGGGTATTATTTTCAAAATCTGCAATACGAATTGGTCGGTTTACGACACTGTCGTTAAATTAATCGGTATTGCCGGGCTTCGATTCTTACGTTTAAGAATAATGAAATGGGAAATCCTGGAAGCAAACGAAACTTTGCGCTTTCAGCTGTCCTGCGATAAGGTCAACGGGGCCAAGAACTTGTAAACATGGTAAAACGTACTCGGTAAGAAGGTTCGGCTACTTAGCTACCTTTTTCGTGCTAGATTCTTTAGCTGCCAGTTAGATAGTTTGGTTGCAAGGCGTCGTGATTATTACAACACCGTGAATTTTGGAAATGGTATAGATTTTTCCAATTGTGAATCGTATACTGTGCAGGCTTGAAAAAATTTTAACTGTTCGTATTTCGCTTGTTTTTCTCAGCTGCTGATACGATTACTAGATGCGATACTCATTTTCATGCGATCATTTTCATGCGCTCACCTTTCCATTTCTCCGCGGTATTAAAACGGTATTAATCGATCGTTGCCTGTTGTTATTATCGCAGGAAGAAAAGAAAATCAAAAGTGTACTTTTGAAAATGTACAAAAGTCCTTCTTGGAGGAAATAACTGAGAGCAACGAAGATACAGGCTTTAGGAGGAGCAAGATCCTGGTTTACACGGGGGCGATTCTTTCCTCGGGTTTATCGCCTCGTTCCGGTGCCAAACGAGGAGAACTGGTACCGCTGCGGAATGCTAAGCGTCGAAAGTCGATATTCCGCAGAATGTAACGCGGAAAGCAAGAAAGAAAGAAATAGAAGGAGCAGAAGCAGAGGCGACAGCGCGCGTCTGGATGCATAACATTCGCCTTCCTCGAAAAAAGGACGAGAGAAAAAGAAACAATCAACGGTCGAATAGAAATGGACGAGGCAAGGTCGCGAACCGTAATTTTGTCGTCGTTTTGCAAATTTCCTCCGTCTTTTTTTTTTTCGTATTTATGCGTTTACAGCGCACCTCGCTGCGCTCTTCGAGGTCACGGATTCGTCTTCTTTTTTTTCTTGAACAGGATCCCCTAACGGGATCGCGAAAAATTGGAACCTACCTGGGACCGTTAAAAATAACGCTGCCGCTTCTTTCTTCCCTCCCCGACCTTCCTCTTTCTTGACACGTACGCAAAACAGGCGAGAATTTTCGTAGACAATTGAAAGCGCTCGCTTTCAAAAACGATCGACTTTAACGATCTCGGGAAGGCTGTTCGAATTTTCCTCTCATTGTCTGACGATTGAACACGGCACAAGAAAATTCACGAGAAACGTCAGTTCCTGAATCGTTGCTGGGAAAAACGCAGCCATTTCTTGCCGGAAGTCAAGGACGGGGCCTCGACTTTGCTCGTTAGAATGTTACTTATCCTTTTATTATTTTTATTATTGTCCAATGGTAAACGAAACGGCCGATCCAAGTAAATAAGGTACATTCTTTGTTCCAATTTCTTTGACTTTTAAATCGAGTTACGTTTGATGAAACATTCGTACAGAGGCGTGGTTACAACGAACCGATCAAGATCGGAGACAATTTCGATTTGTCATTCGTTAAACACGGACCAAACTTTTTTCCCCCGATTCCGTGTCACTATTAACAATGAGGCCAGGGCCGAAACAAAAGCGGAGTGTCGTTTGATGGCGGCGAAAAGCTGCGAAAGGATCAGGTTCGGCCAGTGGAGAAATAACCCGATACGTTATGTCAGCGCGGGCAAAGGTGCATCTCGCATATCCGGGGTATACCTCGGTTCGCCGCGTCCACACCGTCAGGGTCGAGGGAAAGAGAGTCGGGAGTTGGCCGGGTGTTGGTGGTGGGGGCAGCAAGACGAAGGGGAAGGAGGCAACCCGAGAAGAGAACCCAGTAACCTAGTGCCGAGTCGCCTGGAGGTCTGCAAAAACAAAAGAGAGAAGAGAGTGCGTGCCACGTGCCCCGGTGCGCCGCCGATCGGCGATCCCTTGCGATTAGTCGCGGTGCCCGTAAAAATTACCCCTTTCGCGCCTCCATGCGATTTTATCGGGCAACAAGGGTGGCCCACGGCGACCGCCAGCGCCACGTGCTCGAGATTCAGCGATTCTTTTCGCCGATACGCTACCTTTTCAGCTCGTTCGTCTACTCTGCCTTGCTCGACGATCAGTCGATGCCTGGCCGAGTCATAATTAAGCTCCGAAAGGTTTATCGTCGATACGATACGATCGTTGATTTATTGCTAATACGATATAATTATCGATTAGGGTTATATTCGAGATGGACGATTAAGCAGTATTTTAGAGGGTATGGAAATATTCCTTTTTGTAAAGCGTCGATAAAAGAAGGAAAGAAGTGTAAATGTACCCCGTTTAGAAATGACTCAATCGCGATAGAGCGTGATCAGCGAAAATATTTCCATCTCGAAGGCCAGCCAGAGGCGCGCAGGAAGCGGTCGCGAAGAGAAAAAGTGGCAGGAGGAAAGAGGAAAGCAACAACGACGTTTGATCGGTCATCGCGTTTCTTTCTCCTTTTCTACCCTCTCGTAGTTTATTATACGAGGGAACAAGGAGAAACAAGGTGTAAACGATAAGGAAAGAGATACACTATTTTCTTTATCTAGGATGGTAAAGAAGTAAAATAACCGAAGGGTGAGCTTCCATGGACGATGAACTGACTGTATCGCAGGCTCGTTGCTAATTAACCGAACGATAGATTGGATATTAGCAGCGAAAATGGTGAACACGGTCTTCCTGGCGTAACCTCCGGTAACAAACTTATCGATCTATCGATCGTTGCGTTCCACAGAAAGGTCACGAGGATCATGACGGGCAAACATACACGTTGGCACGTGTTCACGTGCGCTCAATGCGCGACAAAACTGCATATTCCAGGATTCCACGCGAATGATTACCGCAATGACTTCAGCAATCTATAACAACGTTAAACGTAGGAAGCCTCCCGCTTTCCTTTCACTTAACTTTTACTTCAAACTTCATGGTCCTATGAAGCTAAATTACGATTTTATCGCGTTACGTAGAACTTTACCAGAACCATTTCTCGGTAGACTTCCGTCCGACCCATTCCTCGCGATTCGACCCCGAACAGAAAAATACGAAAAAAGAGATATATATATATACACGTATTACTCATATTTTTTACACGTGTATACGTGTGTGTAGAATCTGTGTGCAGCGAGCCCGTCTCCGTTTCTCTCGCTCGAACCCGCATTGCATACTGCGCTCTTTTCTCTCTCGCTTTGTCGATGCATTCGGCTATCTCTCCTTTCTCTCGCCGTAACTACATACAACGCGAACCTTCCGATTTCCTCTCTCCGTCTTTCTCTCCTCGGTTTGCCGCTTCTTCTCGCTTCGCTTCTCTGTTTTACAACGTGCGATCGCGATCCGTACCGAGCGGAGCAGGAAAAGGAGAGGCGAGGAGAGGAGGACATCCAAGTGGAACGTCCATGTCCGAGGAGAGATCGTTAACGCGGCTTGAACAATCGAACGTAACGTTAATCGCGATCGCGGTGAAAATAACGTAATATCATTGATAACGACGAGCAACTTGTAACGATAATATTAACACAACGTCGCTCCAATAGATACAATTAACGTGTAATCAGGTAAGGTATCGGGCTTTAACGATCGTACGATATACAGAAACTGACAAAAATGAAAACAAGAAGCAAATTATTTAAAATTTGTCGAGTGTATAAACTGGGTTATGATCTCTTGAACATTGTGTACCGATATCTCAGTAGGTAATTTATTATATTTGCGTTTCATTTAGCCATTGCTCGAAGCAATTAAGGAATCACTGCTATAAACGGGTTTATTGCATCAACCAGGCAAACAGAGGTAATGCAGTTCTATACGCTCGATAGATTGACATGTTGTTTATGCGATATTGTTATAAATAAAAAAAAAGAAAAAGAAGAAGAAAGTGACTTCGAGAGAATAATCAAAGATTACGGGTCAAATTTGACGTCAAAATCGTTTAATTCTATATTTTGCAAACCTCACAAAATCTTTATTATCCGTGTCATAAAATTCATAATCATAAATTGTAGGTTCGATTCGATATCGGAAGTTTATAATTTTATATTCCGCAAACCATACAGAGTTTCTATCATCCGTGGCATAAATCCATTAATCGTATGTAGCAGGTCGAATTCGGCACCAAAGTTTCTTCCGGTTCTTTATATAATTCCGTTTCGCAGCAAGAGTATCATCCTCACGGATGATCACGGTAACTAAACGTCGTAGTCGAGACGAAGTTCGGGACAATGACGACAGTCGCCGCTCGGTGGAAACGTGAACGATCGGGATCGTGGGACGGGCCCGCGAAAAACCGCGACGTGTGCGCGTGGAATGCAAAGCGCGCGGCGTGTTCGTGGCTGAAAACGCGCGGATCGCGCGCGTTACAACGCCGAGGATGGAAAGAAGTTATGTGTAACAATGCACGCGGCCGCACGGTAACTGCTTCCTGACGACCACAGACAGAGAGAAAGCTGGAAAGAAAGAGACAGTGTCGGATGGAAAAGGGAGAAGGAGAGAGGCGGTAAGAGAGAAAACCGCGCTCCTGTTGGCCGGCCGTCGTGCTTTGAGGCGCATTCTCTCTCGCGTGCAGCTCGTACGAACACGTAGCGCGATCGCGAGTAGAGGAACGGGTCAACGAACACTCGTGTGCGCAACTTGAACGAAAAATAGGCGATCGAAGAATCCTTTTTTCGTTCTTTCCCTTTTCTTCTCGATTCTTCGCTCCGTTCGTCGAGCCTCGTTCGTTTTCGGTACGTTCGACTCACTGGTGACCGTGTACCATCGTGCTCGAAAACTTTGGTCGTCAAGATATCCGATAACAATCGCTATTCCCCGATCATAGTTCCTTAAACTCGTTAGACGCCAGAGATTTTCTCATAGGTAGGAGGCAAAACAGGATAAGAGAAGACACAGTCGGTTGTTGTTTGGTTCATAATAAATATATTCTAGAGAGAATAGGATAAGAATAATTTCGTAATATAAGGGTCGAAGAGAGAACAGGTTGTGTTGCCATTTTTCTTTGTCCGCTAGTACCGTAGAGTTTCACGATCGATCAACCAGGTCACCAGCGATCTCGAAAACGCGAAACTCAATATTATTGGAATCGTTCGCTATAACAGAGGGACAACGTGTATTTTTCCAATGGCCGTGTTTACGTCTCGTAACGGCTATATCGGCGAATAAGTAGTATACTGGTAGCGCGTAATTGCGGTGTAACAGGCGACGATATAGCGGCGGGTAGTTAATAGCGCTGGTAGCAGTAACATACGCAGAGAACAACATTTTTCATTGAATTTACTAAAACGTGCTTGGCCACGTTCTACTATGCTTTTAAATGCAACGAGACTGGATACACGTTACCCGCCGAACAAGCCGACGAACGTTTAGTAAATTCAACGTCCTGGTGTTTGTAACGGCCGGTGTATGCTTTTGTGTGTGTGTGTGTGTGTGTGTGTATGCGCGCGTGCGTGCGTATGTGTGTGTGTGTGTGTGTGTGTATAAGTACGTCGCGTGTACTTGTACGCGGTGTATCTGTATGCGTGGGTATGTAGCGTATCTTTACAGTAACCAAGTAACTATCGGAGAGTAATGACAACAATTTTCCAGCGGTAGCAGAGATACGGGATGCGGAAGTTCGCAGTCATTGTGTTTTAGGATCCTTCGTCCGCACCTACGTTTTTATACATGTACATATTTATATTATATATATTTATATTATTTATAACGGTGCCTTAGTGCCCCTTAATATTACGATTTAAATAATTATAATAATAGTAATAAAAAAAATAGTAACATTTTCAAGGTCGCCTGCCGGCTATAAATGAAAGGGCGGCTGAAAGTTAAACGAACGCGCGTCGAAACGGACAACCCTGCAGACCGCCGGGTGCAACGGCGAGATTCGACGGTTTAAACGCATCCAGTCCTCGCGCTCACTTGCTTGCTCGACAAACGGCGAACGAAGAGCAGCAGCGACTAGATGACCGATGTCCATGGCAGTGCGAAGCTTCCATTCTTGTGTTCCTTGCTTCTATCGAGGGGCATGGATCGCGGTCGCGAGCTCGGTTCGATCGCGCAACGATCCGGATTCCTCGGACGGCAGTGACGTTGTTGCTGGTCTCTCTGCAAAAGAAGAGAAAACGTACCGTCGTTACTACCACATAATTTGTACGCGTTTCGTGGAATTTCAGTAGAACCGTAGCAGACCTAAAAGAGAATGGACAGGTGCCGATATCATTAACGTGGTTATACTTGTATCGTTGGACGATTAGAAGAAAGGAAAATCAGCGCGGAGCGAAATCGCGCAGTGAGAGTGGTTATGGGATGTCATGAGGGCGCGGTGGGTGAGGTGAACCAGCAGAACGAGGGAGCGAGTCATAGGAGCGGAATATCCTGATCCTAGCGAAGGTCGTCTGGTGCATTCTAGGCGGGTAAAAACTGCATAAGAAACCACGCCCTGGCTGGAGCCGCGATCCTCAGGGACGCGTGACCTTCACGCGGAATCGGCACCCCCTCCTTTCAAGCCTAACTCATACGTTACATCGATTTGCGTCCTTTAATAACGCCAATATATCCCCTTACACGTAGATAAAATCGGTCGGTTATCACCGAAAACATACGAGACGATGTAAACGTCAGCGGACAACTGCTGAAACATTCCGCTTGCTTTCGAAACACTTGGAACGATAAAAGGCGCGCGAGTTCTATGTACTTACATATACACAGTGTGCTGCGGAACACTGCGGAGACGAGTGACGCGTTACCGGCTACCTACGTTCTACCTACTTCACCCACCTACCTAG
This sequence comes from Bombus haemorrhoidalis, assembly GCA_014825975.1. Classification (NCBI taxonomy): domain Eukaryota; kingdom Metazoa; phylum Arthropoda; class Insecta; order Hymenoptera; family Apidae; genus Bombus; species Bombus haemorrhoidalis. The sequence goes on along the minus strand of CM026175.1, from coordinate 6,693,295 downwards.
CAACCTAGTTGTCTGTGCCGTCTATTCGCGAGCGGTGTGCGCGCTTTATTGCTAATCGATACAATATATCTTCCGGCGTCCAGTTGCGAACCAGCTGCGCGAACCGTGTCGAACGGCCTTCGCGACGATTTCGCCGAGGTCGCGACGCCAGAACTCCGTCTTTTTGTCCATTCGATCTGCGCATGGATCGGATTCGTAGAAACGGTCATAGGAAAAGATACCGTGAGTAATCCTGAGAGCTAACGATTCTCTCGCCTTAGGCAATTTACTAAGAACGATCTTACGGCAACGAAGATGAAGAAGGGAAGTGGAGCGAGTTCGCGTACACGCGGAACAATCGATCGTATCGAGGAACTCGTACAGTTCACTGGATAGAACGTGAAATGTGACTACGTTGGAGGAACAAATGAAAGTGGAAGATGAAACGATAGACGGTTCTCTCTTTCGAGACAGAGAGACAGAGAGAGAGAGAGAGAGAGAGAGAGGTTTCACTTGCACTTTCCACCCGGGGCCATTTCTGGGCCAAGTTCATCCGAAAACGTTACGTGTAGGGTTCGTCCCCTTTCTTCTCGCCACGGAGAAAGCGCATTTCGTCGCCTAGGCCAAGATCGTTTCAACGGGGAGAAAGAGAAAACGAGAACGATGTCGTGAAACGCCACTCTCTCCCTCTTCGACGGCGGCAGCCGCGTGTAGAAGCGTACCCAACCGGGTGGTGGTGGTGTGCGAGGACGAGCGCGAGAGAGGAACGGAACGAATGGCCATACGCTCCGGGTCCAGTGGAAAAATAAAACTAGGCAGACCAGAGAAGTCCGTTAGACCGCCTCCGCCGTCTCTGTCCGCTCCATCGAGTCCGTGCGCGCGTTGCGCCTCCTTCTCGAGAGGGAGGTATGCACGTTGGAGAAAGAACGAGTGAGAAGACCTAACCTAAGCCACCAGGAGAGTCCGTGTGCTTCGGGCACGGCGCTGCAGTTCGCCCCTGAACTTGGTTCTCCGTCTTGCCCACACGACGTTGACCTACTTCCATGGCCTACCCGATATCTCGATCGTTCTATGCCCGCGAATACGCCGCCGATTTTCCCCATACGAGCTCGTTTCTCCTCTTCGATATGTTGACTAGTAGTACTACTATGCGTTTTACCGATGTCACAATGCCTTCAGTTTGTAGGCGTCGTTTCGTCAAAGCTTCCTTCTACGTCGCGAAGACGATCCATTGAAAAAATATGAAAGACGTCGTACGTCTAGGTCTTCGCATCGACTAATGTAGATTTAATAGTAGTTTCGTAACAGAAGTTAATTCCTAGCGGATTGAAAGCCAATCAACATCGAGTGTGAGATCGCTAATCCACGATCTAATCGAAAGGTGTCATTCATTTTATCCGCAGTTAACGATCTCCCGTTCAAAGGCAACGAGTCAAGGTCCCTTAACTCTCGCCCGTCCCTCGCTATCTTAATTTAATTTGCCCTACATATTAAATTAACAGAACTATAAAAAAAAAAAAAAAAGAAAAAGAAAAGAAAATGATATATAATATATAAAAGATGAATAGAAGGGTAATCAAAGTTTCGGATATTTTTGCCAATGATTGGAAATTGAAGTGGAACGAAATTCTTATACGTTCGTTCATTATATAAATTTACATATGTTTTCGTGAGCGTTTTGTTTTTTTACATTTATCGCATCGTGTCAAATTTATATGCAGAACGTACGAAGGTTGAAATTCTCGTTTCAAAATCGACGAAACATTAACACTACGCGTTTTGGGTTATAAAACGAATGGCTGACAATCGGTTCCCGATGTCGGTAACATTCAACAGGCTGTTTGCATATTCAAAGCGCGAGGAAGTAAAGTTGCACGAGCTGCGGGACGATGAATCTCGCGTTCCAACGTGACATCTCGATCTCCTTGGGCCTTATCTGCCGTCTGAATTTCCTGCTCGAGAACGATCGAGGTGGCCGCAACGCCTGCTTGCCTCATATATTATTATTAGAGCGGCGTCTCGGGGGCGTTATCCGTTATCTCGCGTGTTATCTGTTGGCCGTAAGTTAAATGAGCTGCCGTGATAATGAGCTATGCATGCGGTCTGTGTCCCGGTCGCCAGGGAAAACCGAGGATCCTGCAGATTACCGTACAGGGGCTATCGATATTGTGTGTACATATGTAGCGAGCAGAGGGCTGATCAACCTGTGCCGGACTCATTGGTTTAGACACACGGCAATGCACAAGTACCCGGATAATCATTAGTTTATATAACAAGTCATTTCCCGCGGCCACGTGATTTTCTCGTCAAGGCGAGCCGCTCACCACCACACTCTGGCACCGTTCTACGCGACACACCGCTACTTCTCTGCCACCATAGGTCAGCACCACCACGCGATCACTTCGTACACCTAGCTACCGACTACCGACGGAAAGAGAGAAGTTCGACCACATTGACCAACGCTCGCTTCGATTCTCTTTTCTTCCTTTCTTTTTTATTTTATACTTTTCTATTTTCTCTTTTTTTCTTTTTTATTCTTCTTTTGCTTCTTCCTTGCCCGGATGGTTGTTTGGTTCTTCTCGAACGATCAGATTTCTTGAAAAATTTCTCTCTTGGAACAAGACTAGTTTAATCTCGGGCAGCCCGAAGCAACATGGTCCAGGGATTTTATTAGAAAGGAGCAAGATTATGCGGATGAGTCACGTACAATTAGATAGAGGAGGATTTTACTACCGGCCGAAGGAAATTCCTGCGGCTGCTCCTACCTTGTTATACGTCCGCCAGGGCGTCGCAGCACGGCAAACGGGGTGAACCCGAATCCGAATGAATTGGATGAATCCGAATCCGCGTGAATAGGACGAAGCCGAAAGAATTGTTGGCGCCGGGGCCCAGAAATCAAGAGAAACTGGTGCGACGTAAACAAAATTTCGTTAAAACGACGACAGCTGCGATCCGATTTCAAAATACGCCACTTTATTCTACAAGAATAAACGAACTACTGCGGTTTCAAATGGGAAAATAGAAGTTTAGTCCAAAACGGTATCGAATCCGAAGACTCCGTCTGATTCCGCGAATTCCAGGTTCGTAGGTGTTGCGAGAGACCGATGCATTCCATAGAACGCTGGTAATGGAACGCTAAAGAAGCAGCAGCTCGTGCACCTCGACCACGATCGAAACGGAGAGAAAGAAGGAAAAAGATCGAGAGAATGACTACGGCAACGTAAGTAGGGAGGGAAGAGGAGAAAGAAGAGGGATAGAAAAGAAAGAACATCGTTGGTGGGACAGAGAACCGTCAAGTGAAATAGAGAGAGACAGGAGAGTCGAGGCAAAGGTGGTCTTGCCGGCGTAAATGCCACTGGTTGGCATTATGCCGCTTGTTGCCTGGCCAGACCTTCGATGCACATCGAACACATCCCGATGATGATTGCCTGGCTGCTATAATCGTGATATCGTTCGTCCAAGATACACCATCAGAGAGGAGACGTTTAGTCAGGCGAGAACGTTTACTCGTCCGTTCGACGAGGGAATTTCGTGTTGCGCGAGCGACCACACGACGACGATCGACGACAACCACGAGGACGGCCATGGCCTATTTACCTCTGGCAGAGTCACCAGATACCACCGTGCCGATATTGGCCTTTTCAAACCTCCCTCCAACGTTCTTTCGCCGACCCCACCACGCAGCCACTATCCCGCAGGTTGCGTTTTTTATTCACCACCTACGCGACACGACGCCGCGAAAGGTTGCCGCGATGCCTGCGAGCTGATGATTCCGCGGCTCGGCTCGGTAGTTTCGCGAATTTTCCATTTACATTTAAGCTCGAACACTTTCAATGGAGGATATAAAATTCGAGAGAGTCGCTGGTTACGAGAGTTTCTTGTTGCGTTGCTTGTACCAATCGGATGACTAATATCGATCGATCCGGTCATGGAAATCCCGAAACGGCCGACAACCAGGAAAATCCGTCACGGTCAACCTCCACCTTCGATCCACCAGTTTACTCGAGAGCGCGTTTTGACGTAATCGACCCGCGAACGGATCGCAATCGGAGGCAAACGGAATTGCGGGCGGTACAAGGACATCCAGTGCGACGTGGGTAGTGCATAACGTGGAACGGTTCAGGAGTCGGGGGAGAATTTTCGAGACGGTGAGAAACCAAGTGCAAGGAAACGCCGCCGCCGCCGCCGCCGCCGCTGCCGCGTGGAGGGATCCGTGGAATGTCGAATTAAAGTCCGGTCTCTGAGCCACGATCTCGGATAGGAGAAGCGTTATTCCAGGTTGGCTAGACGTTGGTCTACACACGACCAATGCGTACAAGTTTCTATAGGAGCCTGTGACGACCGAGGTTCGAGGTGAACGAACCTCCGAATCTCCTGCACGACCGTACAAAGTAAAAGACCGAAAAGGCCAATGGAAAAAAGTTGTAGAAGCTTTGAAAAAAAGAGTGGACGTTGGTAGGACGCGGCAGAAGATGGAGAAGGACTATCTCGGAGCATCCGACTGGCTAGAGAGGATAGAGAGGATAGAGAGGATAGAGAGGAAAGAGAGAGAGAGAGAGAGAGAGAAAAAAAAAGAAAATTGAAGAAGGTTGAAAAATAGAATGGAAGGATGGAGGGAATAACGTCTGGCACGGGAGGAGAATACAGGGACCGCGTGTATCTGCTCTTTGTGTACAGGCAACGAGCGCGAGCTGTTCCTTTTCAGTCAGCGATCGTTTTGCTCCGCGCGATTATCGCGATTTAATGATCTTGCTCCGCGATATTAATAATCGTAATAACCGGCGCGGCTTATTAGTCTTTTATTATACCACTTGTGTCACATTGTAACCGGTCAGCTCGCGTAAATACTTCTATGAAGCGTAGAGTGGGATGGAGGGACAAAAAGTGCCGTGTACGACCGCGAGAACGCGTTTGTTTTTTATTATTTTAAAAACCGTTGCTGCAAGCGTCGATGACGTTGTCCAAGGCTGACGTTCAGCTCTTTTTCGTTTTCTATTTTTTTTCCTTTTTTCTTTTCTCTACGTTTCTTTTTTTTTTTTATCATTGGAAACAATACGGCGTGTAGCACCGTTTGTCGCGAGATTCTCTCGACGGCGAAATACGGCGGAAGAAACGGGGTAATGCGACGCGACGCTCGGATCAGCAGTTTAACGCTCGTGTAAACTCGTACGTGTTCACCGTGTTTCACGTGACCGCGTGCCTGCTCGCCGATAAATCATATCTGGCGTCGCGTTACGGAAAGAAGAAGACAGACGGGTATAAAAAAAGAACAGACGCGAATCGATTAATTTCCGAGAGGATAAAATAAAATCGACATCGCTACCGCAGGTTGAAATTAATCGCAGGTCGATACGGAGAATAATCTTTTCATTGAGCACGTGGTTTCGAGAAAAATCGTCGACTTTCTCTTTCGGTACGATTCCTGATCGATGACTGTGTATTAAATTCATTCATCGTGCTATTATGTGCGAAGCATACGATAGACAATAAAACACCTGTTTGCCTAAAGGCACAAAGAGGCATTATTTTTACGCCCGACTGTTTGTTATATCAGTATGAGAGATTCGAAGATATCGCGAGATGACTTCGAAGAAAGATCGAAATTGACAAGGAAACGATCAGGAATTGGATGGAGCACTGGTCGCAGGCCAAATAAAGTCAAGCCTTAGTTTTTCGTCGCCGTATGTGCACGTGTGCGCGCATGCGTCCGATACGTAGGTCGAAGAGGAGGAGGCGAAGGTGGAGGAGGAGGCATCGAATCGGCCAGTGTCCGAGCACGTAACCAAATTCAAATCCGGGGGCGCCATTGTTATGCGAACTGCATCGGCCCGTTCAGATGCCTGGCTGCCAAAATCTGCGATCGCTGGGTTCGATAGCATCGCGGCGCCTTGCTCTAAACCGATTGATTCGATGCGTCACAGGACTATTGATATCACCTCGGCTCGACTATTATAAGACATTGAATCTCATTACGAGTGCTGTTCAACATTTCGACGGACTTGTCCTGAATTTTTTAAATCCTAGCGATCAAGTCGACTGGCCGAACGAAGGGGAAGCAAGAGAAGAAGCGCGCGAAGAAGAACGGAGCAAAGAGTGTACATGGCTAACGCGCGGAAAAGAAGGGAAGAAGGAATGTGCGAATATACGCGAGAGAGCAAGAGAGAAACGATTGGCATGCAGGTCGCGCGGTATGTTGTCCTAGGTCACGCGTAATCCCACTCTCTCTCTCTCTCTCTCTCTCTCTCTCTCTATCTCTCTCTCTCTCTCTCTATCTCTCTATCTCTCTCTCTCTCTCTCTTCAGCTCTCCAGCTCTCCCTCGTCCTCTCTCATCTCGTGGATGATGCACGAATGATGAGAGGTTCTCCGTGGCTGTCGCCTTTCCATCATTTTCGTAACCAGATCGTGAACAGAGAGAGGCGAAACAATGTTGGGTGATTCGCCTCGATGCGAATCGCCGGAGGAAGTGATTTACTGAGTGGCCGCGGATTTTCTATGGGATTTCTGCCGTGTTCGTTGGCTTTTACTAAACACGCCGGATGAATATAGATTAGCAACGGCGGGGCGGGGCGCGCGAGAACGCGACGATAAAAATAATTGCGCGATCGCGAGAACGAGGCAGGAGAGAATCGATACATGTGCTCGCGGATAAAATACGTGAAGGTTTTTCGTGAAAGATCGCCTTTCTTCGATGATCGTATAGAACTCGTACACGAGCCCGGAGCGTGCTCGACCGGTTGGCGAAATTTTCGCCGGAGTTTCCCGCTTGCGAGAGAGAGCTGTCCCGCACGAAAACGATCGTTTTCGAGCGAGAGAAACGCGCGCACCGGTGGCCGAGAGCGAGAACCGAGCCGACCGAGCGCGTACGAACGAACCAACGATCGCTTATTCCTGACGAGGAGAGCGCGATCGTCGGCGCGCGCGCACGACCGGGACGGTGAATGCCCAAAACTCAGCTGGTGTCAATGAACTCGGCCATGTGAGGAGTCGGACGAGGCTTCCTCGGCTTATACTCTCTATCGGGGTCTTGTCTTTCCCATGGAACCAAGACTAATTTCGTGACTTTGCGAAAGCCTCCGGCGACCAGGAAGTGCACCCGTGAGTTTCCTGTAAACGCGGTCGTTCGACTTTCTCGATCCAGAGCTTCCACGTTCCACTATTTTTAATACAATGGAAAGACACAGAAGTCGGACAATATAGAGGAGACGAGTACGCGTTAAACGAAAGTAAGAAGAACGAAACGGAAGTACGGCAAACTACGAGCGCCCAAAACAAGACGGATAAAATCGTCCGTGAAAGGAGGCGAAGTCGTAGCGTACGGAAGAAAAGAGATCTTAGCCGCCAGAAGTTCCCCTAATTACGCGCGGCAACGACATATTTGGCTGCGTAGCTGCCGACAGACAGAGAGAGGAAGAGAGAGGTGAACGTTCTAGACCGACTGGCGGGGCACCTGTTCGTAACCGCGACAAGAAAACCGAACGATTTACGCATGAAAAAAGTTGCAATTTGTTTGCGAGCAAAATTGAATCGGATATTAATATACCAGTCATTTATCCTGGATATGAACGATAGGTCAAAAGGATAGAAGCGAGATCGTCGGGCAGACAAACGACGCGAACGTCACTCGTATTCGAGTAACGTGACGTAACGTGAAGAAATCAGACAGTTGCCTCCCCGCTCTGCCCGCGGGGCTGGCAGCGTGTTCGTTTTTAACCGGCTCCCTCTTCTCTCGTTTTGAGTCGCCGGTCACGCGCGGGTCAGCGAATCTTTCAAGAGGAATCCTCCCTTCTTTTGCGACCTGGACGCGAATAGCACCGCGACGACTATGCCGAACAAGGTAGAGGTGGTGGAGGTGACTCGAGAGGGAGACAGAAACGAACGAAGTGGGAGGGTTGATCGCCGAAAGAGAAGTTCAAGTAGTCGCGATTCGTTCGCGTCGCTTGCTAAGGTATCACGATGCTTGACGCAGGCCCTCGAATAATCGAGAAATCACCGGGGAAAAAAGAATAAACGATCGATAGATCGCATTTCCAGAGAAAGAGAGAGAGAGAGAGAGACAGAGAAAGAGAGAGAGACAGAAAGAGAGAAAGGGGGAGAGAGAGGAAGGGAGAGAGAGAGAGAGCAACGCAATAAAAACAAAGTTCCTTTATTTGCGTTCGATTTCATAAAAAATCATGAGAAACAATAACGATCTTCGAACGAACTCGCGAAGAGAATACCGCTACCATATGTCAGCGCACGACGAGTATTATGTAAGAGAGGAGGATACAGGTGAACTCGTTTCTATCGACTCGAAGTATCTGTCGGTGACAAGAAAAATGCGTCAACGACGATGATCACGATGATCGACTAGCCGGTGATTAACTCTCGTGTAGATAAGTTCAGGTGAAAGAGACGGAGGGAGAGGGGAGGGGGGGATAGGAGAAGAAGAAACGGGGGGAAAGAGACGCGTTGAATTCCGCGATCGATGAGCCGGTCAGAGAGCCGCCGACAGAGAGCAGGCTGCTCTATAAATACGAACACGAGAAAGAGTAATTAACGGGCTTACCTCTTAGATGCAGGCAATGACAGTCTCTGAACGCTTCATTGATGAGTCTCATCCAACGAGAACGGCGGACGATGTCTTCCCTTCCGTATGTGGATGCTCCACTCGGGTCTCCTCAAATACGAGGTCGAGGTTTCCTCTCTTCTTCTCACGTGTTCCATCGTCGATTCACGAACGTTTCGCGTCGGCTTCGTCGCCGTCTGCCGGTCCCCTCCTTAGATAATTAGGAAGCTCGAGAGAACTTCAATACTGGCCGGTGGGATCAAGGCCCGTGCTGGCAGCCATGTCGCGACCTTGAGATATCTCGACTCTCGATTACTTCCTTGTTTCTTCCGGAATCCTCCTCCTCGACCTACCTCCACTTCCCTTCAGTACTGACCGGTCGGATCAAGTCCAGCCATGTTGCAGCATGCGTCTTGAAATTCAACTTGTATATATAAATAATCAACTCGACACGGAAACTGGCCACAGGACGCGAGTATTTCGATCGGCTATCTCTGTGGTTGCTCTGCGTGTAGTGGGGAGAGGTTGTTTCCAGCTCTTCTGGTTTCTCTGTGTTCAGTAGAGTCCCGTGGGGTCCAATCCAGCTGCCATGATGTCAACGTGGTGATATTTATCTGTCACGAGTAACGGAGAGAGAAAAAAAGCAAAAAAAGAAAAAAAAAGGAAAGAGCAAAGAAAGGATGGAGTCCTCGATTTCTTATAAGTCCTTCCGCAAGGTAGATGAATTATTCTCTTCAGTATTGGCCGGTAGGGTCCAACTGACGAGCCATATCTTTCCACCCAGGAATCTCGATGAAACCGTCGTCCTCCACGGGGTTCAAGTTGACTCGTGCCGCGTGTCTGCGTCCTGGGTGCTGTTTATTCGGCAGCACGATCTCTCGCCTATATTAATGAACTGTGCGCTCGATAAGCGGCGATGAAAACAACGCCAGAGGCTCGTTGACTCCGGATGCGTACCGCGAGCCAAGACGTACGCGTTTCGGCCTACACTCCGCGAGCCGAAGAATCCACGAACACGATCAGACCGAAGAGAGCACAGAAAGAACGTTGCGTAGAACGTGAACGATTCCGACGACGTCGACAACGGATTGGATTGTCGTCGGACTGTCGAAAAACGTGAACGTACGAAACGGAATGAAACGGAACGAAAAAGAGAGAAAAAAAAAAATTAATAAATCCCCGAAAACAGACCAGCTGCTGTGTGCGTGACCGTGCCCCACAGAGCTCTGACAGCTCCACGGCGAGTGGCCTCTCTTAAGTCTTGGCTGACCCCCACTTGCTCAACCGGGGGCGACGCTGATTGGTCGACGCCACCGGCTACACCGGCAATCGGCACTCCGATCAAGCTTTCGGAAAATTTCCCCCGATATATCGTCCGGACGAGCCCAACCCCCACGAGTGTACCGGACCGAAGGCCCAGTACGTGGGGAGGAAAGTGGGATTCGTTGGTCACTGGAGGAAGGGAGACACTTCCGAACGGCGGACGCTCCTCCTAGGGTTCCAGCAGAATATTTTCACGACCGATTGGACGAGTATCGTGGCAAAAGGGGACAACGCAAACTAGCAGCCGAACCGGAGGGGGGAGCGAGGGAAATAATAGTGAAAATTCACGATGGTTCCACGTTTAACAGAGCGTCAGTCTTCTTTCTTCGAACTAAACGTCGAAAACTATGCCACACACCAGGGATACGCGTAAACTTGTTGCTCCTGTGTACACACGGATCTCCGTATGATTCACTGACTTTCATTTCGAAATGGAATTTCGTGGTAATGGATGAACGATCGGCTATGACGTTTATCTTTCGGGTGGTGCAACCGCGTTTACGTTTCGTTCCACTTGCCTGCACCGTGGTGGTCTCTGCTCACCGTTGCGCGCCTCGTTCGCACCGACGCGACGGGGCAAAAACGTTCGTGCAACGTTCGCAAAGTATGCGACCACGTTTCCCGGATGGAAAACTGGATCGTAAATGTTCGAACAACGAATTTTCCACCGATAAATTATCAAAACGTGCAAACGTAGCGATTTCTGCGGCTCGAACGGAACGGCGAATTCGTTGACCTCGTGTAAAATCGATTCCGTCGTTATCGCGCGGCATGCGCAGTTCGAAGGGGACCAGACGTTATCGAAATGGAACTTGACAATTTCTTTTCCCGTCGTCGCCATCCTCTGTGATAAAATCACTTTTACTCGCTTATCTCTTAAAACGGAGAAAATCGAAGATAACGTAATATCTCGTTCACGAGTTTCTAACCTTAAAAGCCTTACCTGGCTAATACGTTTCGATGCTTCGAAAGAATCACGAAACCGAGTTGCGATTTTACCGAACGTATTCAAAGCTGTACCCTCGCGTGTACGATTACGTTGCGAAAATAAACTCGAGCGTGCATTAAATCATCGCGAGCGCCGGTTCGTGCCAAGCACGACTCTTCCTACGTTCGTCCTACGAACTGGAATTCTGCGACTTCCCTTCGTTCAAGCCCTAATGCTCCCGATAAGGAAGCTCGTTAGCTAATAGGCTGTCTCGAATCGGTCGAACCGGACGCTTACGTAACCGGTCGGAAATATCAGAAAATCGGTAAAATTCGGTTTGGTATGGTCAGCGTGAAACGATATTGTGACGTTGGCATATTTCGTCGAACCAAATGCATACCAAGGAAGAGTAACGTGTCGCCCGCTAACAGGGGGGACAATGTCTCGGAGGCTTCCGTGCTTACTTGAAATACGAGCCTTTCGCGAACTAATCCTTCCCTTTTAATTCCTTGCCGAACGCTACGTTGACGTTGGAGAGTCGTAAACGTGTAACTACAAAGGGATTTTCGTTTATGAATATCTTAACATCGATGTACTTCATGTCGACTCTCTTTGTTCTTTTCTATACTTAGGTACTGCCACGTTCTCAGCGTGCTACTCGAATACGTAGAGGGATTGTAACTCGCAAACGGCCAAGCGTTTATTGCGCATCGCAACTATTCTTAAGTGCCGGCGCGGATTAAGGGTGTGGCCCACCGCAGTTACCGTTCTGGCCCCATTAAGACAACAGGCCATACCATGGCTCCTCGTTTGCACAGGAGACAATGACCGGTGGCCCCAGACGGCTTACCTCCGCCAAGTTCCACCTCCCGCGTACCCATATCGGACCAGCAATTGCTGAACCACGGAGTCTCTGATCTCCTCGAATCTCGTACTCGAATTCTTTTTCATCCGGAAAAGAAAGCTTTAGGAGATCGTAAAGCGAAACGATTATATTGTCGGACTATGGTTGTACCGTCTGTCCGATCTCTCGGTGATGTCGGCTAACCGTAAGTAGCGGAGTTTCTAATCGCAGCCGGCATCCCTTCCGTTGGTCACACAAATTGGCCTACCTACCCGTTGGCGAAACGAGCGTTCAAAATGGCAATGGCGGAGGATTAACAACAGCTCTGTGTTATTAATTTACAGAACCGAGCGAGTCTCGTGTCCCTATCGTAAATCACTTCCGTTTTGACCCCCTCGGTTCGAGACAAAAGTCTCGTCCCAACCTGGTAGGGACATCAATTTGACTCGGTAGGCCGGGCCCGCGGATTCGTCCTGGCGAATTTTACGAGCCGCGAGAACTTCTCGTCGTCGCCATCCCTTCGCCACCGAAAGAAGAAGAAGAGAAAGAAGAGAAAGAAGAGAAAGAAGAAGAAGAAGAAGAAGAAGAAGAAGAAGAAGAAGAAGAAGAAGAAGAAGTAGAGGAGTAGGAACAAGAAGAAGAAGCGACGAGACGACCCTAACGGATTGAAGACACAAGAATGAGAAGACAAGACGCAGCAGGCAGCGCGGCGGAGCGAGAAGGAAAAAGAGAGGCGACCGGAGGCGGAGGACGGGACGCTGGTACACGCCGGCATCTGATCGGCCGATACAAATAAAGCACAGTACTGCCATCGGTCGTGTAGATATACCGCGAGAACGTGCAGTTTGTAGTTTGTCGCCCGTCGTCGCTCGCGGCTACGACTTCGTGTTACTGGGATAAAAGGTGAACGACTCGTTGGTACTCGCTTTGCTCGTCCCACCAGCAGCATCCCGCTCGACGTTTGGAGGGGTAGCGTCCTTCTACGAAGTCTAACTGAGAGATACACCGAGACAGAAGGAGAGAGAGACAACTGCCGATGGTTCGCAGGGAGGAGGACAGACTGTGAGAGTAACAGAGTTAAAGAGAGGCGGGCAAGGGGAAAGGGGAACCATAAATTACTTGATCATCCTCAAGGTTCGATTCGCCAACTCCGTGCACCTTCTCGTTGCGTCGGCACGCTGTCATTAACGCGATTTTCGCACGGAAATGTAAATCTCGGTGTCGCGAACAGCATCAGGCTGGCATCGCGTGAACGTAATCGATCCGTCTACCCGTGGCGACAAGCCGGCGGGTGTCGCGTCGGTAAGCGCGTTTTAATAGGCCACCGATAGAACGAACAGTATCGCCTAGTGCCAAGTTCAGGGTTGAGCTTTTTGAACGGTTTTTACGAACCCTGCGGCGATTTCATAAACCCAATTAAGCAATTGGGTTCATGGTTCCCGCGGTAATGGTCGCTGAAGCGTATATTTACGCGCTGCAAGTGAACGTACGCAAACGGAAGCACGTGGTGCTTGCGAACGAGCGCGCAAACCTCCGCGTGTGATTCCTCAATGGTGCCAAACGAGTAGCTCGAACTTTTACTTCAATGATTCGAATTCGAATGGATGAAGATAAATAATTAATCAATTAATTCAATTACGTGGGATCACGATCATCACGATTCTCCGTGTTAATGATAATAATAAATATAATAATATTATTATATTATTATTGGTATAATTAATTAATAGGAAAATAATAATAATAATAAGTAACAAATTATTATTGTTATTATTAAATTATTACTAATTTAATTTAGTTGAATATATCATTAAACGGCTTGAATACCCCTTTTGGTACAAACAGAGTCGCATGCGAAGTCGTGCGAAGAACAAAAGGATAATGGCAAAAATGAATGAGACGAAATGTGCAAGTAACGAACGCAGGTAAGAAACACGGTAAATAACAGGAAAATAATAGTAATGATTAAGCTGACGATGATAGTAAGGCAGGTCGGTTTAACGCAGGAAAACTAAACATATACATTATATATTATATGCATGAAACGTCCTAAGCTGAGTGATTTGCTCGTTCCGAAATACGCACGGTTCCCTAATCTCCAAATCGACCGGGATGGTCTGATCGCATTTACAGTCAGTTTAGATCAAATTCTCGGTCCGTGGGTGTTTCGAACGCGAACGAGGAACCGACGTGATTCCGGTGGACGGTCGACAGGTTACCGATTTCTATATTACGGCCGGTGCAGCGACGAGCGTTGAAACTCGATTCGACCGCATAGTTCGGCGATGAACGACGCCCTTCGATCCACGATCAAGGCGACGACGGCGTCCTTTGCAGCCATTCAGACATCCTTCTCTCTCTTCCACGCTGTGCGTCAATGCCGTAACCGTACGACACGACCGATTGTGCAAGAAACGAATAGCCTGCCTACTTATCCACGCCGTTTGCGCAATAGCCAGTTTCGAAAAGACATGCCAACGTGGATCGTCTCGTTCGAGAATGCATCGTTCCGTGCAGCGATAGAAAGACTATTCATATCTTCTCATGGTTGGCCTACGATTAATTAAGCTCGATTGGGAGACCACGAAACGATACGATGAAGAAGAGGTTTTAAAAAGTACGATTGATTGCTCGAGGCCGGAAGGGCCTTTTATCCAAGACTTCGCTCTACATTGTCGATGAAACGCCTTTAATTACCGCCGACTTCCTACTCTGAGCCGCCCCCTTTGCGTGTCTGGCCCGGACTCGTCTCCATAGGCCTTAGCGCGGTGACGCACGGGGCCCATTAGGCGGCTAATGATGGAACTAAACGCTGGACACTCGTAGCTAATTTTCGGACGTTTGCAAGATCTCGATTAATATCGTTTGTTGGGAAACGTAACCATTGTCTGATTAGAATCGGTCGTTATCCAGTAACACGATATTTCACCTTTGATTCGGGGCTGATGTAGACGAATGACGCGGTATCGTTATCCTTTCGCAATGCTAACACTGCGTCATTTAGCAGATTTATATTCTTAATAACGCAATACACGGAAACGTTTGATTCCGATATCGGAAATATAAAGCCTAATGCAAGCGAGCGATTTCGTTTCTCCGCAATATTTCGCAGTAACGATATACTGCGCAATTCGGCAAATTTGTACTTTTAATAATGTCATGCGTAGAATCGTGCAACGTAGCCGTTGAAAGTATAAAGCTGTTGAACTGCACAACGTCACCGCTCCAATATCGTCAACGTCCAATCCACATCGATTATTCTCCCCATCTATCCCTCGTGAAAGTTGCTGTCACCACGCATGACGTGATTTATATTAGCAGTGAGTCGCGTGCCTCATCTACGATCCTCACGATCCTCCATACAATGGAAAACCCGCGCGTCATGGTTGTCCCGATGAGGGAAGCTGTACGTGCCATCGTGGCTACAAGACTCGTCACCGTGATCCACGCGGTGTCCCATGCGGGGAAAAAGCAGATTAAAAAGAAGAGGAGGGAGAAACTGAAGGAAGGCGGGAAGGAAACGGCGCTGGTGGAGAATGAAGAAGAAGAAGAAGCGACAAGGCGATCTTAATCGCGCGGCGCGGACGTGATCCTAGGTCGTCGAAGGACTCGGAAGTCGAGGCGCGCGCGCGGTAACACCGTCGCGCGGAGCTGCGGCTCGGCTTGCTCCACTAGCGGCTGGGAAAAAGTGAAAGACACTATGAGAGGAGGATGCGAAAGAAAGAGAACGAGGGGTGGGGGACGTGGGGCAAAGACGTAACTACTGGTGGAACAGAAAGAGAATGAGGAAGAGGAGACGACGCGAAGAGGGTGACGTCGGTGGAAAGGTGCGAAGGCGAGGGAGGACAGGAGGAAATGAACTGAACGGACAAGAGGAAGCAGGATGGAACGATCGGTTGAACGAAGAAACGAAGAGAGATAGAAGGAAGCGTAGGCCAGAGGGAGCGAGCAGGAGGGCTGTAGAAGGAACGAGAGATAGATGGTTAGGAGGAAGAGAAGGAGAGTCACTCGCTCGAGTTGTCGAGGCGATTGTGCCGATGTGCGTGGCAAAGTTTTGCGCCGGGCTCTCCCTGACCTAACCACTCCGCCTCTCTCGACTCGGCTCGACTCGGCTCGTCTCTCGAGCGTGTCACCACAGAGGCTGACTGGTCAGCCGTTTCCCGAATACCGCTTCAAATACCAAAAACGCTCTCTCCGACACGTCACGATCTCCCACGATCTGAATCTGGACAACACCCTTTTTTCTCCATCTACCGATGTAACATGAATCCTATTTACTTTACGCTTAGAGACACACGGATGCGCATAGATTTTTCAATTTAAAATGGTACCTACTGTAGATTGGAAAGAACACCAATTGAAAAAGATGGATAAACATATGTAGACAGCCATAATCGGAACGATACGCTTCAGAACGGCTCGATTCCGCTTGATTCCCGCCTCGATCGAAACTGCTGCGAGAGTAGCCGCTTTCTGCAAGACGCAGCGCGCAGCCTCTAGGTCGGCCGTTCACCCTGTCCCGAGACGAACAGTCGAGACTCGCGGCCGGGAATGCTGAAACTCGATCGAATTTCGCTGTTCGTCGCGAGCAGCCGCGAAACGCTACGGCTGTTCACCGGGAAACACCCTTCCGGGAAAACGACCGGGAAAAAACGGTTCGAGCTCCCGAGCAATGGAAGAAGAGAGAAGTTAACGTTGGAAGGACGAGAACGCGATGGAATCGAGCCGGCTACGTCGTCGATCGAATTCCACTGAATCGTGTCGGTTCGACGCGCGGAGCATCGCTTTTTATCCTGGCGCTCGCGTCGATCGATCGCGAGCCAATGATTCGTCCGGTAATGAAGATCGTCGACTCGAAACTTTCATGGTCGATCGCGAGCGGCAGATGCATCATCGGTGAGATACGACAGGAACGTCCAGGGGAATTCTTTGGTCGCAGAAAGTTTCGCGATCGATATGTTCCTGGATAAACGCGCAGAATTCTGAATCACCGCCGTGAAGAAACTCTCTTACATCATAGAATATCATGAAAGTCGAACGTTTTGTCGTGGTCTCTGAATCTCTCAATTTAATCGTTCCTAGGTAAAGTGTTATCTTGTTCTTGAATCATCCTTCGTTCTCGGCAAAATTACGACTTTCTTTTCGTTTTACGCGTAATGCGTTAGAGATACGTAGAACGAAATCTTTGATTGCGCATTCAGTGACTGTGACACGAATATATTATATAACCCGTGTACCATAAATCATTCGATGATTTTATAGAAAATCCAGCCGCTTAGGTCGAACACTTTCTCTAAAAACACGCAAAAGCTTGATGCTCGTGGAAGCTGAGACAAACGAGACGGTGGATCGGAGCTCCTATAATTTCTTTGTCCTCCGTCGCAATGTCTCGTATAATTGATTCCTCAATGCCTCATCGGACGTGTTTCAGCCAGTATCTACCGGCCACGACTCTCTATCGATTCGTCACAGTTTCTACTTCCTGCTTCTCCAGAGATGCTAACGTGTATCTATCGTCGTCAGAACTATCCTACAACGAGGTACATTTTCGGAAATTATTCATGCTATCGAACAAAATCGAAACGAATGAAAGTAGAATCAGCAATGAAAAAGAGAATCGAACGAAGCGAAGAAATTCGTCCAGATTCAACACGGACTGACCCGCTCGCCGTTAATCGAGTCCCGGCAGCCCGATACTCTTTTTCAAGGTAAAAAACCGCACTGACCGTGTGATACCTTTCCCCCACCCCCGGCGGTCCTCCGCCCCCGGCCCCGCTGTCGATCGGCCGGAGCCCGTTTCTTGCGAATCGATTCAGCTGGATCAGTGACCTGAAGTCGGGGCGCCATGCCGTGTTCCATCGATACGGGCTCACGAATTATCACCCGGCCTTTCGTATTCCTCTCTATCCTTCGTATTGCTCTCCTTATCATTATGTCTCGTCGTATTCTCTTTTTTTTTTCCCCTCTCTCAGCTGTTTCCTCTGTCAGCCAGCGACCAAGTAGATGGTCTACGTGATCTCGTGAAGTACGCTCGAGAGCGGCCGGTTAGCGCGCGGTTAAGCTCTTGATTCACCAATTCGGGATTCTACGGCCGCCGGAACGCCTTGAAGAGAGAACTGGTGAATAAGTGACGATAAGTAGGTAGATGGGTAGGTAGGTAGGCAGAATGGATAGGTTGGCTGGCTGGTCGCTCGTTAGGCTAGGTGCGTTGACCCGCCTGGCGTGTTCACTGTTCAGCTAGAGACAGATAGAGAGAGAGACGACGACGACGAGGCGAATGTGAAGGAACGAGACGAACAGATCCTCGGATAGCGATAGAACAAGATAGCGCGATAGGGAATCGTGCGAGCGGGGGGTTGGCGTGACGGGAGGAGGGAAGGGGTTGCCAACACGTCAAGTCCGCGATCCTCCTTCCGCGGCTGATCGCTCGAGCCGAAAACCGAACAAAGAACGTTGAACTCTGCCGCCTTTCGACTGACGTTTGCACGCTCGACCCAACTCTCCGGGGGATACGGTCATCGTGTCACGATCGAGGCCACCGTTCGACGCGAATGGCACGCGTCTCGCTCACCGATCGCTTCCTCGATACGATTTATCGATCCAGATCGAACACCCTTCGTCCCTTATCGGATCCTCTTAGGCAGGAAGCTGAGGACTGTGCGGAACGTCAGCCTCTCTCTCGTTGCAAATTCAAGTTATCGAGCCGAGTATAAATGATGACGGATACTTCTGAACAATGTATGACGTAGCAGTGTGTAAATGTTGTACAATTATTACGAGAACTTTCATCGTTACCGCAGGAAGTAACGAATGCATCGATTTTATTGAAATTCACTGGAACCGAGAAGATAAGTAAGTCAAGCATTTGGCGTCAATAGAAGGAGCTACTTCAAACGTATATCCGGTGATTGATTTTTAACACTTCCAATGCGCTCTCCCGGTTCTCTTTTACTTTCCCCGTGTGTGAAAAAAGCGAAAGAAAGAGACGGAATAGAAGGAGAGGCAGCTTCCTCATCGGGGAAAGTGAAATCGCTCGGCTGCACTGTTGCACGCGTATTCACCTTGTTCACCGTTCCTACCTGTCGCGTAAATCAGCCCAGGCCAATGCCACTAATAATAATGGAACGCGTTAATTTACCTACGTCCCCTGCAGAAGCGAAATGGTTAGGGAAAGCGCGAGTTTCGCAGCGGGCACCGTGAGGGAACGCGGGCGCACGCTTGGCGCGAGCGTTCTATAGAGAACGATCTATAGGCGATCGTTCGATGGTTGAACGGAAAACGTGGAGAAAATTCAGAAACGTGACAAATAATACGGTGATTCTATCATGCCTGCGTTGGAAGAATCGATGAATCGTTTGGAAGTACATAGAAACGCTTGTACAGACATGTTTTTCGGTTAGTTGTATTGTAAAGCAGATACGAAGTGGTAGGAACGCTTTAAGTTAGATATCATGTTTTACGTTCAGGGAATTACTTTGTTCTACCATTTCATTACCGATTTAAGCATCCCCGACTCACCAAACAAGTGTTACGTGACGCCCGTCACATCCATCCTACATCCTTCGTACTAAAAGCATCTTCTCGTTCGTGTCCGAACCATTTATCTCCGCATCGGACAACCTTACCGTCTACAGGTTACACAAAACTCACATCGTCGACCAGTTGAAGGAACAACGATATGGAGACTTCACGGTGTCAACAGGATAATAATTAACGTAATTAGGCTACTCATGAGTCTGAACAAAGATTTTCGGTGAATATTCTTTCGATTGATTAATTTTACGAATGATACAGAATTCCCTGATAAAGGATCATTGTCGATGGAATCAGACAGAGCTAAAAACTGCACGTTCATCGGGGATTCGTTAAAAATTTGTTATTTTCGTTATCAAAAAATCGCCGAATATTCCTCGGCGATTTAAATATTGTTAAATATTAAAATTGTTAAATATAACTAGTCTTTAATATCTAAAAATAAGCCAAGCGATTCATTCAGTAGTAATTATTCGAATTATCATATTCTACCATACTTAATCCAAATTTCACGAAATTTCCCCAAATTGGGAGAATTCGTTACTCGAGAATTCGTATCGACGAGAAAAACGTTCGATCGAGTAAGGGGTTAGAGTGGCGGTACAGGATGTCAAGGAGCGTCACCCCCTTCGTTCGGTGCATGCGAACGCTCGTCACGCACGTAGAACTGTTGTGCAGAATTCAGCGCGCATTTGCATCCCGGCAGGCGTGTGTGCGGCGTGTGCACGTGTGCAGACATGGCTGGTCGCGTGCAACGACGCGCGAATCGCGGCGTGCAGTGTGTGCGTGCACCCGGTCGATCGGCTCGAACGCGTGATCGGCACGCGAGTCGAATCTCGATCGGCCGGTGCGCGTGCGCTTTGCTACGCGACCGGACAGCCGGCCGCGATGCGACCACGAAACAGGGTCGAACGATCCGCGCTGCTAACTATCGCTATTACGCGAGAGTGAAAGAATCGAGAGTCTGTTTTGCCTGACGGCGCGCGATCCGCATGGAACTAGGGTCATTAGCGACGCTCATGCCACGGTTGCATGAATTTCTAGGGTTCTAGGGCCGAATGGAGTAAGCATTAATTGAAGATTGACCCTTCGCGTGTATGTGAACACCGATGGCAGCTATAGGTGCGCGATAGTAATCGATCGTTGGGTGCTAAAGACGCCCTCAGGGATACGATTCTTTTTCGTGATAAATATTGCGGATGATCACGGTAATTCATAACGGTCATTCTATGTTTATATGTTGCTTATTATGTACATAAAAAAATATAATATAACGTTTGGCGCACATCGATGAATAGACTGCAGACACTTATCTATTCATGGCTAACTTTGGGTTACGCAAATAGATCAAAATATCATAAAGATTACTTTATGTTGGAAGTTTCGTACATTTCTGCTGATCGTCTATAACTTTCAGTTTCTTAATGTTAAATGCGTAAAACTCCGCAATATAGTGATGACCGTTACCGTAGCTTGATCAGAGAGTGCAACTTGTTTGCAAGTGATTTACAATCGACGTATCGAGGGTGGCGATATCATGCAGAAACGCTCGTCGATAGTTTCGATACTGGCGTTTCGCGTGCAACTATGTGCTGTATGTAAGCTACTTTGAAATTCCCGCTATCTGCCTGCATATGTAGCAGGAACAAGGTTTCTACGATTGTACGTGTCGTATGTACACTGTGTTTTATGCTAATCAACGTACAATAAATCGACGATATCCTTATATCTTGAGTGAAATGGGACACCCAATATACGTAACATTGTGCGAGGCAGCCAGGAAAAGTGCGCAGTAGATTCGAGCTTATATAACATCGTAATACAAATTGTGTTTTCACACGTAATTATTCGATACATCGTATATTTCTACCTCTGATTTTATGCCTCTTTCTCAACCAGGTGGATTCTTCATTAATCAATTCCTACGTTTAAAATAATCACCAGTTCCAGAACTTGAAAATCCTACGAATGCTGATTTTCCAGTTTCTTCGTTGAAAAACCTTGACAGGCGTTGTTGGCTGGAAAAGGTTTCATTTCCTGTGTCAACCCTTCTCTATCGTACAACATCAACGGGTACGGGCGCAACTGAAATTCGATTCGCGGCAAGATTTATTGGCAAAGGAAGAGATTAACGCGCGGCGTAGGACCGCGAACGGTGAGAAGCAAAAGAAAGTGCTTCGGTTTCTGGCGAGCGTGGCAGGAAAGAAAAATGAACGCCGCAAAACGGAGGTGCAGAAGGAGATCGCCGTCCAGTCTAGCGAAACTGGCACAGTGTCAAGGTGCCTTGCGGGCACATTTGCTCCAACACACCGCGTGAAGAGGGGCGTGCAGGACATTGAAGGAGTGGGGAATGTATCGTGGTTACCCTTCCACCTTCCTCGTTTCACCACCGAACAGGCAAAGAACGGCCGGTCGAGGCGAAACGCTGCGGCATGTACGCGAACGAACCACAAGCGGACTTTCACGGGGCTTTCTTCCTTCGCGGCCGACTTGCTGCGATCGTGTGCCACTATTTCGCGTAAACACGCCCGAGATATCGCCGCGTGATCGCACCATCGGCTGGCATCCGGGGTGAAAGGCAAAACGAAGCACATGAACCGAGAGTTGATTTTCCGTGGAAATGAAAAGCCTGACGACGCCTTTCTATAATATGTGTTTGCCCGTCTTCCTAGCACGCTGCACTTTCTTACTTTCGTTTTGTAATACTTGTATCTACGCATAGAGAGCTGACGTGGCTTGGATTTCTTCCATGTAGAAACATGGATATATTCCATAAAGAAACATCTAGAATCGATATGATGGTATCGGACGCTTTAAAAGCTTGTTCAGTTGGTCTAGTAAAGTTAGATTAAATCTATATGAACAAGGGGCAGGAAATGAAATGGGTCGAAGTCCAAAAGACAAGGGGACATCGCACCATGAAGACAAGCCACGTCAATTATCGCGGCGAAACTGCTAAAAAATTCATATCCAAACATACCGATGGATACGAGAGTGGTTCGTAACGCAGTCACGTAACGTCCTCGAAAATTGAATTCTTCCGTGTATCGTCGCTATAGCATTCCGAACGCCGTACCCGGTATGTCA
This sequence comes from Bombus haemorrhoidalis, assembly GCA_014825975.1. Lineage (NCBI taxonomy): Eukaryota > Metazoa > Arthropoda > Insecta > Hymenoptera > Apidae > Bombus > Bombus haemorrhoidalis. The sequence goes on along the minus strand of CM026175.1, from coordinate 6,671,055 downwards.
TTCATAAAGAAATTACACCAGCCCATTATTCAACGATTATTTATAGGAGACAGATCGAGCGTGGGCGAGTCGTTCGGTGATTTCCTCTTCTCTTCGGGACCTAGTTTCGCGACACGAGTTGAACGTTTTTACAGACAAACGTTTAAACTCCCTCCGATATCATTTGTGATATCTTCTTTGCCAAATCTGAACGTTACGCGTGTTTATTCCAAAAGAATCGAATAAAACGCCCACGCGTGCCATAAAAATCTCCAAAACAACAGTGAATCGTCAAATTCGCCTACATTCTTCACCAAGACCGCAGAAATGCAAAGAAATTGAACTCGAGGGGAACACGAGAGACGAGAAGCTGACGGTGGGACTCTGCGATTCCGCGGTGCCACGAAACGATATTCAGCCGTGTTTCGACAAGCCGGGTGTCGTTAACCTTTCGCGCGATACGTCCCCTGCTAACGGAGAAACAATTGTCCGATCTAGGACTAGCTGGTTACGACAGGGACGCCCACTCCTCAGGGACTATTTCAAGACAGCGAGCGTGTCCCGTAGGTTGCGAATTGGGCGTTGGCCTCCGCTTGCTTCCTTCTGGTGTCAGATCGAGGGACGAGCATGCGTGGAATGTCACGTGGGATCATGGACTACGAGAAAATCTTTTTTCCTCCCACCTTTCTCAACGGATTTCGGTGGGTCCCCCGTTTCGAACGAGCGCCGAAACGAGGTGCCTGAAGGAGAAGGGCGCTCTCGAGAGAGCGACGGCATGCATAGAGGACCGGGAGGAAAGGGACACGGTCGCGATCAACAACTGCGTGTGCACGCTCGTACTCTGAAAATTCAAGGGATCCACGTGGATGGCCCAAACGGCCGACCGAGAGTGTTGCAATCCTGCGCCGGCCCCGTTTTTTTTACTATGCTCTTGTCGGTCCCCTCGAGGCCCCTCTCGAGCCTTTACGATACATCTCTGCGTGATTTCTCACGATGAACAGAATAACCGTGGGTGGTGGTCGCTTTTGGATATCCAACGTCCGACGTTGTCGTGACCATGGCGCGTAAACTGTGTATCTAACCGGAGACGTATACGCGCGTAAACGCGTGAGTTAAAGCGAGGCAAAGCCGAAGAGGAGCGGTGTAGACTTGATTAGAAATGTTTGCTAAGAATTGTTTGGAAAGCGACAATGTCAAGAGCAACAGTTGCCTAACCTTTCCACGCGTACAGTACATCGCGTGCAATGGCGCGTTTCGTAATCCCATCGGCTCGCGGTGGATCCGAAAACGGTTTCAAAGCGGAAATTTACGACCGCGTTTATCCAGCAGGACGGTAGTTTGCAGCGTGCTTAAAGGCGAGCCAGCGTATAGTAGAAACGTCACGCGAGACGAGCTCAGCTGTCCGCGGTAACGTGCACTAACTCGCAGCTCTGATCTATGGTGTCAGGGTCCGCGGCTACCACGACTGATCGCTCTATTAGAGCTTACGGACCGACCGTTCAACCGACCGCCCTACTTTCTTGAAAATCGTAACTCCATGAGATATCGAAGACCGTTAGCTGGAACGTGCTCCGCTTCAACCGGATATCTGCTAGAGGACTTTTAAACGTAACCTATATTCCTCTGTTCTCTAGACTGTTTGCTCTTTGTATTATAACAAATGTAACAAGTTTCCTGCTTATTAACGAAAATTGGAATTGCAAATCTATATATATTTGATTGCCTTGATGCGTGTAATGAGTTAGTCAGAACTATTTCGGAGGACATTGTGTAATTTATACGTAATAGTAGTATCTATCGACTGTACGTTGTCGAGTCAAGAGCTTCCCGTTCAGAAAGTTAATCTTCAAAGCCCAAATACGACTCCACGATACCGTTCTGCTCCGATCGCGCCGTCGAAGAACATACGAAAACCCGAAAGCCCATGTTCCTCGCCGGTACGCCGCGCCGCCTCCAAAGAATCATCGATCACAGAGTCGGCGGAGCGTGGTTCAATATCGATCAGCCGAAAGTGGCAGAATACCGTCTCGTGACGGCAGTAAATCTCTACGATAACCGTTAGCGGTGGCTACGATGTTTCACAGATATATATGCAAATTGCACGCGAGCGAGTTGACCGAGTGAGAGAATAGCTGGGCTAGCAATAGCGGAGGAGCCGGTCGAATCTCGACTAAAATCTCGCGGCAGCAACGGAGGATGAGGAGGAGGCAAGCAACGGTAACCCATTGTATCGAACAGCCGGTTCCTTTACGATGGGTTTCTCACGATCGGTCAGTCGGCGGATAAGCCAGAGGCAAGCGAACGGGGCCCGTCGCGATCCCTCTCGCGAGGATGTACCCCCGGTGCGTGCAACTGGGTTTACAGCCGGATGCAGGCGGCGAGGTCGCGGCCACACAGAGGCAGTAAGGGAATATACACGCGCGAAGTAGTTGGAGCGGAGTCGAAGCGGAGTTGGAGCGGACGGGACAGGACAGGAGAGGACGGGGCGAAGCCGGATTTCTTTTCTCGTTGCGGAGCCGCTTGCCGGCGCTCGCACGCGGCCACGGCTAACTGTATTTTGACTTTGTGGCCTGAATTGCGGTAACACGGTAACTGGCTCCACCGCGCGCGACACCCTGAAGTAACGGGCCATATCTCGAAGCCACGCTCTTCAAGCCTTTACACGCGTGTAAGCTACCTACATAAAAGGCACTCTCACGCGCGTAACTCGGTACCCTGGCTCTGTGTCGACGTGCGTATACACACGCGTGGCAGCAAGCGTGCATTCACGAGGCGACCGCCAAACGCCACCGATATGCCGCGACTCTATGTACGATGGGCAGATGGCATGCAAGAGTAACGAGGAAACGCGCACGACAGAATGGTGGCATCGTTAGATGCGAGAACGAGACGACAGACGGTGGTGAGCGTAGGATCAGGAGCAGCGACGCTTGTCATCGTGTGCGTTCGGCCCGCCGCGAGTTCCTACGTTGGTACACACGCGCTCGTTGCAACGTGAGTGTAGGTACAGTTAGGTAGAAGGTGGCCACCGGCTCGACTCTGTAGGTCGGAGCCGCGGGACGCGCGGACCGACTCTGTATATCCTTCGCATCCGGGGGATCGCCACCGAGACGACAGCAGGACCTTGGGCCTTAACCCACTCTTACTGGGAAAGGGACTAGCAATATAACGCTTCTTCGTGTCTCCTCTCCGTGGCGTGCCTCTTCCGCGTTCACCGTCTCGTGGACACGGCAGTTCGCGGAATTTAGCTGCGTGTTTCTTCATCAATCTCGATCGCTAGATACGTACGTATACTGAGAAAACGCAAATCTGATATCTAGAAAGCGTAATTTTATTCGTTTCTTCGAATAACAAGCCGAAATAGTGTTTATAAATTCTTTGATTAATCGTATCATCGGTTTGATTAAAATTAAGAAAAAAATTGCTCGATCGATAAATATCATTTTAAACTATGAATCGAACGACGCGGATCTTCTCGTAGTCTTTGTCGATGGGTTCTGTTTAACCAACGATCAACATCACCTGCACGTAAAGAACCTACCGTGAGAGTATCACGTGCCACGGCACGCGACACTCGATTCCCGAGGTCTGCGACGTACGGTGCAGGATCAGGAAGCGTAACCGAGAGAAAGCCATCTCAGACTCGTCTCTGTTGTTCATCGTTCTCACCCCTTTCTCTCCGTGCGTCTTCCTGCATAGAAAAGGAAGTGCAGCAGCTGTTTCTACCGCTTTCTCGAAAAGAACCCTTTCTCGGTCGTCGCTTGAAGAAGGTAAAGAAGGTCCTTCCGGGATCCTGTGTATCTCGTATTCCATCGAATTGGTTTTTTCCTGAGGGGAAAAATGGCCACGTGTCAGCGCAGTGGATGAAAGTGGGGGAAAAGGAGAAGGCGGCAGGAAAGAAAAAAGCGATCTGCTTTGTTGTCCATATGGCGCTCGGTCCACGCTTTGGCACATCTCGTCCACGATTCACGCGATCGATTTCTTCCTGGAAACGCTCAAATTTGATCTACGAGATCGACAGCTCCGGCGGAGACCCGGAAGTCGGTGGCGTGGCTCTTCGGCCCACGCGACGCGCGCCTTCTTGTCACGGGGACGCAAGATCAACGTGCTTACCCGAAGGAAGGCGGAATAATTATCGATGATATTCGAGTGACGTTTCTTTCACCGATTCCAGTTCCTGCGCTCCATAGGAGAGGAACGTCTGCCTTTTCCTTCTGTGGGATCACGGCGAACAACGCTGCAACGCTGTGATTTTCTATATTCTAGTGGAAAAATTCACGGAAGATCCTAATAACGTACAATGTTCAACACGATTGAAACCTATCGATCGCAATTCCATCTTCGTACTCGTATTCTGCTGCTGTCCGTTGCTACTATGCTTTCAATTTTTCATGATCTCTATACGACTTCAAAACGTATTTCTTCGAACAATACGCCCCCGTGGTCTCGTTGGCCAAAGAATGATCGACGAACGAGTTTCTCGGTCGACGTCCAGCCGCTCGAGAAGAATCGGTATGCAGATGTCCAGTGGTCACCGTGGTGACATGGAAAAACGGTCAGCCGTTCTACCACGAAAAATGTCTTTTTAATTGGCAATTAGCCGCGTCATGGACCCTTTCGCATCTGTCACATGGCCACGGCTGATCTTTCACCGGCGGACGTAGCCGCCTTCGAGTGTCCCTCGAGACGTCTGAATGGGTCGGTTAACTAAAAAGCCCGCACAGAATGACGGTACATTCTCCGTTAATCCCAGGGACACGCGTTTCCTCCATTTTCCGGAGAGTGGCCACGCGAGCTGGCCAGAAGAAGGAAGAATGGACGCGGCGAGTGCGGCCATCGTGAAGCGGTCGACGGCCCGCTGGACATTTTTCATCCCCTAATTTGACGGACGGGCGTGCGGCCGCCGTGTCTCCTCCGTTCTAAGGACATAGTACGCCAAAGAGGGTCGGATATCCATGGGAGGGCATTCAGAAGCATCGGCTTTTCAATCGTCGTGTTTTACATGCCGCTGCTCCGTTTTATCCATGACTGCTTTCACGAGGAAGAAGTATAGTAGGGAGCGGGGGGGGGGGACATTAAATTTTCATTGCTTGCTTCCAGTTTAGCAAACGTATAAAGCTTTTCATAAAGTAGTTACGCATAGAATCAATGGTACTTGTTATATGAACTTCAACTATACACAAATAAATTATAACTAAACTATCCGTTTACCGACAATTTCATCAAGTTCTACAATATGTGACGATATTTAACACACAGACATTTATCACAGAATTGATAAAGCTTATGATTAGTTCGTTTAGCGCGACCGTAGTTCCCATAAAGTACAAGCAAAAGGGAAAAAACCATTCGTTCAAAATTCATTGCGACATAATAATCATTCCATAGAAGTTACGATTATAGTATTTCGAATAATCTGCGTACTGCAACATTTTATGATACTCGGTTTAATGTCCAAATTAAAATCTTCACGTTTATATGTACCGTAAAAGGTGCACGAAAAATAAAACGGTACCAGAAGTTTCATGGCGCCCACGCGTCACCGCGAAGAAAAGACGCGTCCCGGAAAAGCGATATCTCCGAGGGAGCATTCGAGAAATATCGTCGAACGAACAATGGGAACGAGCGCTGGTTAAGAAGCGATAACAGAATCGAGGCAGCATATCACGGACCTTGAATTGCACCAGGCACACCTCCGTGTTGCCATTACGCGGCCACTTGGCACCGGCCACTTGGTGCGCCTACCCGGCCGCATACATCGCCGCTTTTTACCACTGCTGATCTATGCGTTCTACGATTACGCGACGTTCCTCTCATTCTCGAAACGTACGGTCGGCCGCGCGCTTTCCGGCTGTGAAAGAGAAGCAAGACGTAGTATCGACCATTACCTACCGCTCTCTCTCTCTTCTAACGCGACGCCGCCATTGTCGCGGCTGACTGATAAATCGATTGCTACGGCTAAGCTGCCGGTAGGAAATACCGCGTTATCGCCTTTTTGCATATGTTGCATAGCGATATTTTGGAGCAAAGAGGGAACGATGACGATTTTTCTATTTTCTACTCCTCTGATCTTTACGAAGATATTCCTTTCCTCGTTTCGTTTATATTCGTTTATATTCGATTCTACCGTGCGAGATATAAGAATTTTTACGCGTTTCGTTTTACTACCTCCAGCTGGAGGAATTTGGAGAACGTCGGGCAACGTTCAAGATTCGAATCGTAAAAGTCGTCGAGGCCCCAAATCTTCTTTGCTTCCTGAAAGCCGAGGCACGATGGAAGAAAGTCCATGGAGGCAGCACGGCGGTCATCGAGCAGAATGCAACGCCGCATATCGATGCATCGTGCCGATCGCAGCCAATATAAACACAGCGAGGCGACTGCTATGGCGAAGTCTAATTTCAAACACTTGCGCGACTCCGACGTGGCGTCATGGGAATCGATAATACGATCGATGCCTGTTGTCTTCTTCGTCCTTCTGTTCGCCAGTCGTCGTTCCTCGTCGGTCTCGCTTCCTTCCACACTGCCATCTTGCTCTCTCTCACACCAGCTACTTTCTTTCTTCGGCCACTGCCGATTCATTCGGACTGCCGATGATGTTTCGAGAACAGTTATGTGGGAGTCTGGGTCACGAGGCGTGGCTTCTATGGGGACACCGTCCACTGTCCCATAGAACCACAATCCCATTGGCCAAGAAACACTCGCGAGGCACGACCGGAATAATTATGTAACCTGCGCTTCGCGGTACGCGAGCCGACGCGTTCGTGCTCGAGGGGGGTTGCAAACCACCGCGTCGCGGGAGAAAGAAAAAGACAGAGTGACGAGACAGCATGGGGAAGGGACGGAGAGAACGGAACGGAGAGGAAAGGAGAGTAGAAGAGCAGAGAAGGGGAACGGTGACCCCTGCATGCGAGGAAAATAGGTGCCGGTCTGCCCACGTGCGCCTCGTGTTTTTCCTCTTTTTCCTTTCTCCTCTGGCCTTTCGTCGCGACTGTCTCCACAGCCTCTTCGAATGGCAGTCCGTCATTCCGTCCGTCATTGTGGAAGTGGAAAACGATCGACGTGACCTCGGCTAGGATGTCAGCCGCGCGACTAGCTATTTATTGTCCTCCGTTGGGCCTGTTTTATCCACTCGATGGATTCGTGTCAGGGAAAAGGTTAATTATACCCAGTCACGAGCGAGATCGCGACGAGCTTTCGACTAACCGATGCTGTTATCTTCGCACTTGAGGAATTAACCTTTAGAGCGGTGGCTTTTAACGCGATCCTCTTCGAAGCGCATTTGTAACTGCGGGTTTCAAACAATATTTTCAAATCGTGTCCGAATAAGACAGAAGGTAAGAAAGGAGATAATAGGAAAGTATTCGAGGAGGGATGAATGATAATAGTCGTTCAAAAGTGTCGGTGGTAGCGCGTTCATTTCAAAATCGACGCCCACTCGACAGAGGTTGCATACCATTGATAAACTTCCGCGGTGAGGGCACAATGAATCGCATACGCGCTCGCTCGCGAGATATTATATCCTCTTCTTACGTCAGACCGGCAAATTGATTCCACCTTTTCACGGTGAAATACTCAGGGGAAGCGAAGGTTCTTCCGTAACGCCACAACGAAATAAGTTTTGCGCGATTGTTGTCCCTGATTATACCCACGCGATAGTTCCTGTATTAGGCGCAGATGTTATGTGGCCAGAAGAATTCTAATTACCATTGGTTTTCACGTGTTCGCTGCCCGTTTCCGTGTTCCATTA